>BSDF01000005.1:1190202-1273671 GCA_027925045.1 Hypotaenidia okinawae
GGTGTGCATCTCTGGTAAACTTACAGCAATTTCTTTTCAGATATGCAGTCACTTTATCAGGGTCCTGTAACTGCTCAGGAGTGAAACTCCAAACCATCGGACGTGAGAAAGTGCCTAGGTACTTGCCCATGCTCTGCCACATGCCCTGCCACTCATGATTATCTGGCCTCGCAGAAAACTCTTGAGTGGTATTCATAAACCTCTGCTTAATATTTGACAACAACTGAACCATCTGCACCAAACCGAGAAACAGCAAAATGCTAGTTAGAATATCCCAGGGATACTGAAAGTTTTTAAAGACTGCTAGCAGAGCTGTTGTATTTAGCCCAAAGGAAAAGAAAACAGTACTCCCACCATACCAGCTGCCGTTATTAAACCCTCCCTGTCCAAGGAATGGACAGGGCAGCAAGCTCTCATACAAATACCAGCACAAGTTCACGATCCTCAATATTACTGTATCATAGACTGTTATCATAAAATACAAGAACCGGAACAGGAGACGCCGCCCCAACACGGTAAAAAATCCTGCCAGGATTGCATACAGCATACGGTAGTTTTGCGGCCACAGCTGTGACCACAGCCATGTGAATAAATACCACAGCATCGTGATTGGAGACTGCTTAAACAACAGTACTTCTCACAACTTTGTCTTAATTACCATCGGGTCAGGGTCAGATCTACCGTTATCCCAACCCTTTTGGGCCCCACGTTGGGCGCCAAAAGACTGTCGTGGTTTCACCCTGGCTGTGGGCTGAGATCCACGCAGCTGCCTGCTTCTTAAAGTAAAAGAGCAGGGAAGAGGGAAAAAGGGGGGGGAAACAAGGGAAGGGAAAAGGAAGGGGCAAATAACTCCAAAACCAAGAAACTAAGAGGCCCGTGGGTTGGGATAAGGATAGTTTACTAAGAAAACAGAAAGATAAAATATAACAATGCTAACAGGACTTTAGAGCAAAAGAATATGAAACTATTGATCCCCAATGCAGTTTCTCACCGACCCACACAACTCAGTCCGTACCACCCAGAGCTGTCCCGGAACCCGACCGTCCCCCCAAGAAGCACGCGTCCCGCCAACGCCCCTCTTCTTCCTCCCCTCAGCCCCCCGTTATCCTGGGCAGGACGTAATTGGCATGGAATACACTCTTTGGCCCATCTGGGTCACCTGTCCTGGCTTCGCCCCTCCTTTCTCATGAATAGAGAAATACGAAGAAGCTGAGAAAGTCCTTGACTGTCTGACTGCAACTAAGAACATCAGGGTGTTATCAGCACTGCTTTCATTTTAACTCCCAAACACAGCATTCCATCAGCTGCTACAAATGAAGTTAACTCTATCCTGACTGAAACCAGGACAAATATATTCATCAACGACTTGGATGAAGGGATAGAGTATGTCCTCAGTAAGTTTGCTGATATACAAAACTGGGAGGAGTGGCTGACACACTGGAAGGCTGTGCTGCCATCCAGCGAGATCTGGACAGGCTGGAGAGTTGGGCAGAGAGTAATCTTATGAAATATAATGTGACCATGGATGCTATCTCGCAGGTTATCCATGAATGTGAAACATGAGGCTCAATCAAGCAAGCCAAGCGGTTAAAGCCCCTTTGGTATGGAGGACGGTGGATGAAATATAAATATGGGGAGGCCTGGCACATTTATTATATCACCCTCCCACAAACCCGCCACGGCAAACGTTATGTGCTTACAGTGGTGGAAGCAACCACTGGCTGGCTGGAAACATATCCCGTGCCCCATGCCACTGCCCAGAACACCATCCTGGGCCTTGAGAAGGAAGTCCTCTGGCGCCCGCAATACAAGAAAGATGTAGAACTGTTGGAGAGGGTTCAGAGAAGGGCCACGAAGATGATTAGAGGGCTGGAGCATCTCCCCTACGAAGAGAGGCTGGGGGAGCTGGGCTTGTTCAGCCTGGAGAAGAGAAGGCTGCGGGGGGACCTCATTGCAGCCTTCCAGTACCTGAAGGAAGCTTATAAACAGGAGGGGATTCAACTTTTTAAAAGGGTAGACAATGGCAGGACAAGGGGGAATGGATTAAAACTAAAGGAAGGAAGGTTTAGATTAGATATTAGGGGGAAGTTTTTACAGAGAGAGTGGTGAGGTGCTGGAACAGGCTGCCTAGAGAGGTGGTGGATGCCCCGTCCCTGGAGGTGTTCAAGGCCAGGTTGGATGGGGCCCTGGGCAACCTTGTGTAGATCCAGGCCTGGAGGTTGGTGGCCCTGCCTGTGGCAGGGGATTGGAGCTCTATGATCCTTGGGGTCCCTTCCAACCCATGCCATTCTATGATTCCATGATTCCATGATGGTGGATGAAATATAAATATGGGGAGGCCTGGCAGATCGATTACATCACCCTCCCACAAACCCGCCACGGCAAACGTTATGTGCTTAGAGTGGTGGAAGCAACCACTGGCTGGCTGGAAACATATCCCGTGCCCCATGCCACTGCCCGGAATACAATCCTGGGCCTTGAAAGGCAAGTCCTATGGTGACACGGCACCCCAGAAAGAATTGAGTCAGACAACGGGACTCATTTCTGAAACAACCTCATTGACACCTGGGCCAAAGAGCATGGCATTGAGTGGGTGCTTCACATCCTTATCATGCACCAGCCTCTGGGAAAATCAAACAATACAATGGGTTGTTAAAGTCTACATCAAGAGTGGTAGAAGGTGGTGGGACCTTCAAACACTGGGATACACATTTAGCAAAGGCCATGTGGTTAGTTAACTCTAGGGGATCTACCAATTGAGCTGGCCCTGCCCAGTCGAAATTTCCACATCCCAGTAGTTCGTATCAAGAATATGTTGTGGAAGATAGTTTGGGTTGTCCCTGCTTCAGGCAAACACAAACACATTTGCAGGATAGTTTTTACTCAAGAATCTGGTTGCACATGGTGGGTGATGCAGGAGGATGGGGAAGTCTGATGTGTACCTCAAGGGCATCTGACTTTTCATGAGAATAGCCAATATAATTGTGATATATGTACATCTGATTCGTGTACTGCCTGTGCACCGCAGTGCTGTTTGCTTGCTTTTATTCATTTAATAAATTTCCGATTTGGTTATAATCCTGTTTGGGACCAAGTCATTTATCACAAATGGGGGCTCGTCCAGGATGGCTATAGTTCCTGAATTCTGACTTGATCTAGGAGGGGCGGCCCCCCCACCATTAGGTGGCTCCTGTTCAGGTCAGATCGGGACTAACGCCATCCTGAACCTGAATAGAAGCAAGCAAAGAAAATTTTTTTTAAGCTCCCTTGCCGGCTGCAGCAGTATACCATTCGGTTCGATCCCGAATGAAGGTGTATATTGTCCATAATTCTACGTGCAAAGACCCGAATGAAGATGACAGTCGTAAAGCGTAAGGCATATACCATTCGGCTGCCCGAATGAAGATGACAGGAGTCCTGTGCGTAGGCGTATCCCATTCAGTTGAATCCGAGTGAAGACGACAGAGTCATATTTTGCGTGTTCCGTTCGGTTGGGTGGGATTCGGTTGCCTGTGTGTGTAAGAGTGTGTGACTGAGATGGAACACAGTTCTGAAGTGAGTGCGGAGGTCTTCTAACCGCGGTTCCAATCTCCCACGAGGGACTTGGCCGGTGAAGGACCGAAGCGATTCCTATAGGATTCGTGGGTGGGTGATAGGTCCTAAACCCCCTGCAAGACACTCTTACTGGTAACCAAGGGCTGTAGGAATTGCCACATTAAAATTCCTAGATGGGTCAAACAACATCAAAGACCGAGGACCAAAGAAAAGGGAGCGAATTAACCAGATATACCTCTGGAGAGTCAATTAGGCACAAATTGAAATGATGGGGACCCCAGAAATTTAAGAAAGTAAATTAAAAATTAATTCACTATTGTATGATAGAATGGCCAAAGAAGCCTTTAAGACCACATGGGTTTTTTTGGCCTGGTTTTGGACACTGGATTTGCCAGGCATTGAATCAAGAGGAAACTGATTACGCAGATTTCAGACACCCCCTGCAAGACACCCAAGGGCTGTAGGAATTGCCACATTAAAATTCCTAGATGGGTCAAACAACATCAAAGAACGAGGATCAAAGAAAAGGGAGAAAATTACCAGATATACCTCCGGAGAGTCCATTAGGAATAATGATCACAAATTGGAATGATGGGGACCCCAGAAATGAAGAAAGTAAATTAAAATTAATTCACTATTGTATGATAGAATGGCCAAAGAAGCCTTTAAGACCACATGTTTTTTGGCCTGTTTTTGGATCTTTTGAAGACTGGATTTGCCAGGCATTGAATACATATGTTAATTCTAAGGAACCTTATAGTCAAGAGGAAAGCGATTACGCAGGTTTATGGATCAGAACTTTACGCCCTTTTCCAGCCTCAATACTTGCATTAAAAATGGACAAAAGGTTTGAAAAAAAAAAGGATTAAAATGAAAAGGGAAATGAAGAAAAATGGGGGCCATTGGATAATAGACCACCTCCATATAATCCAACCCCGGCGGCTGCTCCCCTCTGGTGGCCATGGTATTTCCACCCATACCACCGTTGTCCCTGCCTCCACTACCAACAGCACCGGAATTAGACCAACCTCCGGCTGCATGTACAAGAAGTAGGACTGCCATATCTGAGGGAGCTTCTCTGTATCCCTTATGAGAGGTACCCCTCGGAGGTAATCAGGGAGACATTGGGTTTGTGGCAATCCCATTAAATACCATAGATGTAAGGAAATTCAAGAAAGAAATGGGGACCCTGTTAGATGATCCCCTCAGAGTAGCCAAAAACCTGGACCAATTCCTAGGCCCTAATACTTACACCTGGGAAGAAATACAGTCTATTTTAGGGATTTTGTTTACTGCTGAGGAGAAGGGAATGATTAGACAAGCTGGAATGAGGATCTGGGAAAGACAGAATCAGGCAGGACCCCCGGGAGATCAGAAATGGCCAAGTGTGGACCCCCACTGGGATCATCAGATGTATTCTGGAATTAATCCAAATATAGTGGCTGGGACCACTCTCCTTAAAAATCAGTTTGTGGCTAAATCCTGAGGGAATTTCAGAAAAACGTAACTAAGCCTGGAGAAAAGGAAAAAGAATGGAACGGACACACCGGGAGCAGACATATTGAGAGGAACATGCAATCCCCGTCTCTTACTACTGTAAAAAGAGGGGACATGTTCTGAGGAGTTGTCGTCAGCGGGCACAAGATGAAGAAATGTTTAAAGAAGATTAGGGGTGTCAGGGGCTTTATCTTTTGGGGACTTAAACATCAACAGAGCCCTTGATAAAATTATTAATTGGTCCCCATAAAGAGGAAGTTTTATTCTTGGTGGATACCGGGGCTGAAAAATCAACCATTCAAAAACTTCCAAAAAGAATAAAAATAAAAAAAAAAACCAAAAAAGGAAGGACTATATGTCCGTAATATGAGCAAAAGGAGAACCTTTTAAAGTGCCTATTTTAAAAGATGTAAAGGTAGAAACGGAGAAGAAAATCTGCTTCAATGATTTACTTTTGCTCCCGGAAGCAGAATATAATTTATTAGGAAGGGATTTAGTTTTGAAATTAAAATTGGGCATTCAGAGTCAAGGGGACAAATTAAAGGTTAAACTGTACACTTTACACAAAAGGATGAGGAAGCTATTAACCCCTCAGTGTGGTATAAAGAAGGGGAAATTGGAAAATTAAAAATAGACCCCGTAACTAACGTGTTTAGCTCTGGGGATGTTAAGGCAAAGCTTTAGAGATGGCCTAATTTGGTGATTAAGGTCAAAGAGACCACACAGTGCGACACACTGCCCTCTGTGTCCATTCTTAAACCAGAGGGTTTATTCTGTGTGTTTCTCCCTTTCCCACTCTAACTTTAGCTGTTTCCACCGCTGCTCTTAAAATCTCACTGGTTGCCTTAATTGACCTTTCATCTTGTCTTTCAGCTTTCTTGTCAGGTACTATAACTGGAGGTTGGCACACATACACATCATGCTTTTGGGTTGGGTTTGTTTTTGTCCTCCTTTGGTACTGCCCGACGGGCGAGAAGTGTTGCCAAAAGCATACACCAGGAATGTTTGCATACAACAAACACACTGGGGTACAAAGGCATTAAGTGAACATTTTCTTAAACAATTTGGTTGTATTGGAATTTTTGAAATAGCAAAGCAAATTACACAAGGTTGCTTAACATGTCAAAAAGTAAATAAGAAAGTATTTCGACAAGCGGCCACGGGCGGAAGGAAAACAGCTTACAGACCTTTTGAGAAAATACAAGTCGATTTCACTGAATTGCCTGAAGTAGGGAGAATAAAATATGTATTGGTAATAGTAGTATATTGGTAATACACTGTGTAGAAGTTTACCCTGTAGCACGAGCTATGGCACAAGTTGTGGTTAAAATTTTATTGGAACATTTAATACTGTCGTGGTTTCACCCCGGCTGTGGGCTGAGATCCACGCAGCTGCCTGCTCCTTAAAGTAAAAGAGCAGGGGAAGAGGGAAAAAAGGGGGGAAACAAGGGAAGGGAAAAGGAAGGGGCAAATAACTGCAAAACCAAGAAACTAAGAGGCCCGTGGGTTGGGATAAGGATAGTTTACTAAGAGAACAGAAAGATAAAATATAACAATGCTAACAGGACTTTAGAGCAAAAGGATATGAAACTATTGATCCCCAATGCAGTTTCTCACTGAACCACACAACTCAGTCCGTACCACCCAGAGCTGTCCCGGAACCCGACCGTCCCCCCAAGAAGCACGCGTCCCGAGACCGCCCCTCTTCTTCCTCCCAACAGCCCCCCATTATATCTAGGCAGGACGTAATTGGCATGGAATACTCTCTTTGGCCCATCTGGGTCACCTGTCCTGGCTTCGCCCCTCCTTTCTCAAGAATAGAGAAATAGAAGAATCTAAGAAAGTCCTTGACTGTCTGACTGCAACTAAGAACATCAGGGTGTTATCAGCACTGCTTTCATTTTAACTCCCAAACACAGCATTCCATCAGCTGCTACAAATGAAATTAACTCTATCCTGACTGAAACCAGGACAAATACCTAGATATGGGATAATCCAGTACATTGATTCTGACCAAGGCACACATTTTACTTCGAAGTAATATGTCAATCATTGGGTATTCAGTGGGAATACCACACTCCATGGTACCCACAAAGCTCGGGGAAGGTAGAAAGAATGAATCAAACAATAAAACAGCAATTAGCCAAATTAATGATGGAGACACAAATGTCCTGGGTGAAATGCTTACCATTGGCACTTTTAAACATAAGAACAAAACCACATAGTGAAACTGGATTCTCGCCATATGAAATGTTATATGGTATGCCTTATTTTCAAGGAATGCCATTGGGGAACAATGTAATTGAGGATCACAATATCCAAAAATATGTAATTACCATTGGAAAAAGATTAAAAGAATTAAGAGAGATTGGGGTGGTGGCCCAAACACCACCTTTGGGGTTTGCGATCCATCAGTTGGAGCCAGGAGATAAAGTTCTAATAAAAACATGGAAAGAAGAAAACTTATCTCCTCTCTGGGAAGGACCTTTTCTTGTTTTATTAACTACAGAGACGGCTGTGAGAACTGCTGAAAAAGGATGGACACATGTGTCACGAGTGAAAGGTCCAATAAAGGGGTGGAAAGTCACGTCTGAACCCAGAGAAACTAAACTAACAATCAGACGAACTTAAAGCCTTTAATATAAGCTAAGTTGCCGTGGGAATTTTATTGTGATTACTCCTGTAAAAATAATAAACAGAGATACCTGAAAAGAACTTTGTTACACAGAACCTTTGGGCCATAGCATACAAATTTAAAAAGGGCAATATATAAATTCATTTGGGTACTCAAAAAGGGAGGACAACCCTTAAGATCACTTAGGAGGGCAAGATCGGATAGGGAACCAGTGTTGCGGCTGGGAAGGTCTGCCGAGGGCTGCAACCCCTTCGGGCTGTGACTGCTGAACACTATGGCCCTTACCGGACCTCTTCTAATTCTACTTGGGGTAAATTCCCTAACCCAGGCTACTGCAAACAATTGCAGTCAATATGTGGTGACTACCAGGAGGGGAAGGATAAGCTCCCAAACTCTGGTGTATCACACAGTTTATGAGTGTATGTTCTAAGTAAAGAAGGTAACAAGACCATATGCTATGATCCAAAAGAACTTCCTTATCAATACTGGGTAGAAATCACCAGTGGACGTCAATGTCCAATAGATTTTGAACATTGGTTATTTGACTCTTTTTATCAAGAAATGGAAACAGGAGTAAAATATGAAATTCCCACAGGTGTTAAAAATTTATTTGTAGAAATGAAAACACGAATCAATAATTTAAAAAAAGGGCGATTGTGATAAATGTACATCTGATTCGTGTTAATATGGAATAATGTTGGGGATTTGTGTTAATATGGAATAACGTTGGGGGTGCGTAATGACATACCTTTGTACTGCCATGGGCCTGGGAGGGACAGTTTAAGATATTTGCATGTACTGAATGAGGTGTGTTGAAACAGCAACAAACTATATAAAAGACTGCAATGTTGGCACATTGAGGGGATTGTGATATCTCCAGCGAAACAACTTGTCCCTGAGAAGGAGGTGATAAAAAGAAAGAAGAAAAGAAGAATAAAGAAGTCACTTCAAGTCTGCAGAACCAGCCTGACTTTGTTAGCAAGACAAAAGCTAGAGCTCACCTAAAGGATGTCTTGGGGGGGGTCGCCTAGCTGGCACTCAAACATGTCAGTTTAAGCTGGCGGGCGGTGCTATCCCTGTAAAAATATATAAGCCAGGGACTGGAACTGTATGGTGCTCGCTGTTGGTGGAGCAAAGACTCCCCGGCGCACCCGGTACTGCCTGTGCACTGCAGTGCCATTTGCTTGCTTTTATTCGTTTAATAAATTTCCGATTTGGTTATAATCCCGTTTGGGACCAAGTCATTTATCACAATAATCAATACAGTAGAAATTGCATGGTAGTAATTGCTTCCCCTCCCCCCCCCCCCTTAGAGAGAGCAGCTGCGTGGTGCTCAGCTCTCGCCTGGGGTGAAACCACGACACACCACTGCGTGGTGCCCAGTGACAAGGCGTGGGATGATGACTGGAGGTAATGGTAACTTAAAAGTTAAACCCTATCTCGAAAAGCTCAGCATTTACAGAACATTTCCAGGGTGATAAGCAGCTGAGATGCCAGGCACCCACTCAGCCATAAAGTTCCTTTGTAATAAGTTCCAAGGCAATCTTGAAGGTTAATAACATCAGGGGACCCTGAGACAGCTACGCGGAGGATGGGGCGAGGTGGAGACATCGTGGCCAAACTCTGCGATAACATGGAACTTGAGGGTTAAGATGGAACTGATAAGTTGCATCCCTGCTGTCCCTGGCCTATGACCTGTCATGAATTTGACAAAATGCTGTCCTTTTGGTGAATTATAATGTCATCATAATACCAAAACACACTCCCATCTCAACAGCTACCCACCTCCAAGGTGCAACCACCCCCCACTGAGCATGTACTCTGAATTTTGTTAATCTGTACCTTTAAACATGAGGCGAGAGAATTTTACAGTAATCAAAGTAAAGGTATGCATGACTAGAGTCCCTCAAGCTCCACCTTAAAGATAAGAAATGACATAAAAATAGCCCAAAATCCGAGATGTGTCAGGGAAGATACCCTTGCACCTCACTCCGATCCCTGGGACCAGCTGACGGGCTGAGCCTCTCTTGCCCCACATCGAGACACCTTTGGGTAAGATTCGAACACTTGGTCACGCCAAGTGCCTCCCCCGGGAAACTTAGAAATCTCTCTAGAGTTACTGGACATCTTTTAACATGTTAATAGTTAAGACCTTTAGTATTTACTAATGTTTTGCAGACAGTGAATTTATCACCGGCAATCCAAAGAATCTGTGTGTCTGTTGCTTGAATAAAATACTCTTTCATTTGAGCCTGTCATGTTAGTTCTCATTGAACACGAGCAAACTCCTTTGATGCAGCCGTGGTAGTTCAAGGAATGTGACTGGGTTAATGGAGTATTTCCCTATTTGAGTCTGAATCATGATAGTTCAGTGCACAGAACGTGACCGGACTTATAACGACTAATTCATAGAATCATAGAATTGTAGGGGTTGGAAGGGACCTCGAGAGATCATCGGGTCCAACCCCCTAATTGGGCATATCGTTACCCTTAACGCAACACCTGGAACCCGGTCATGACCTTTGAGGGTTAATTCAGAACCAAGAAAACAAATTGACAAAAGGTCCTTGCAAGCATATTATTGCAAAACTACAAAGCCTCAAGAACAGGCTATCTTTAAAACCTTTTCAGAGGTGGTGATAGCATATCCAGAGTGTCGCCTTCCATTTAACATGTAGCTGCTTCCATCGGTGAACCAGTGTTCGGCTCCTTCGATAGGGACATCTTTAAGATCTGTGCAGCTGGAGTACGTGGCCTCGATTGTTTCCAGACAATCATGACTCACTGGTTCCCTGGTGTTCCCCTCAAGGAACAAAGCCGGGTTAATGATATTTGTGGTCACAATCTCAACATCATCTTGTTCAACCATTATAGCTTGGTATTTCAGGAATCTTTGTGGGGAAAGCCAATGCCCTCCCTTGCTTTCAAGAACTGTGGATACTGTGTGGGAAACTAGGACAGTCATTTTCTGGCCCAGGGTGAATTTTCGGGCTTCTTGGATGTTTAGAATGACAGCTGCTACTGCTCTCAAGCAACTGGGCCACCCTTTTGCAGCGGTGTCCAATTGTTTGGAGAAGTATGCTACTGCCCATCTGTATGGTCCCAATTCTTGTGCTAATACTCCTAGTGCTATCCCCTGTTTTTCGTGGGAGAACAGGAGAAATGGTTTACTTATATCAGTCCTGGTTTCAGTCAGGATAGAGTTAACTTCATTTGTAGCAGCTGATGGAATGCTGTGTTTGGGAGTTAAAATGAAAGCAGTGCTGATAACACCCTGATGTTCTTAGTTGCAGTCAGACAGTCAAGGACTTTCTCAGCTTCTTCGTATTTCTCTATTCATGAGAAAGGAGGGGCGAAGCCAGGACAGGTGACCCAGATGGGCCAAAGAGAGTATTCCATGCCAATGACGTCCTGCCCAGGATAACGGGGGGCTGGGGGGAGGAAGAAGAGGGGCGGTTCGCGGGACGCGTGCTTCTTGGGGGGACGGTCGGGTTCCGGGACAGCTCTGGGTGGTACGGCCTGAGTTGTGTGGTTCGGGGAGAAACTGCATTGTGTATCAATAGTTTAATATTCTTTTGCTCTAAAGTCCTGTTAGCATTGTTATATTTTATCTTTCTGTTCTCTTAGTAAACTATCCTTATCCCAACCCACGAGCCTCTTAGTTTCTTGGTTTTGCAGTTATTTGCCCCTTCCTTTTCCCTTCCCTTGTTTCCCCCCTTTTTCCCTCTTCCCCTGCTCTTTCACTTTAAGGAGCAGGCAGCTGCGTGGATCTCGGCCCACAGCCGGGGTGAAACCACGACACTTACTTACATCAAGAAGTCCCAATGCCGGTGCTGACATCAGGGCTTTCTTCAGCTGATGGAAAGCTTTATCTGACTTGGCATCCCACTGGAGATCTTTCTGGTTGGCTGCTATCAAGGAATATAGTGGCTTAACAAGTAAACCATAGTCGCATATCCAGAGTCGGCACCACCCTGTCATGCCTAGGAATGCTCTCAGTTCCTTTACAGTTCGTGGTCGGGGGGTCTGGCATATGGCCTCTTTCCGAGCCTGTCCTAGGACTCGTTGTCCAGCACTGATCTCGTACCCCAGGTACGTGACCTGTTGTAACACCACCTGTGCCTTTTTCTTGGAGACCTGATACCCCTGTAACCCCAGGAAATTTAACAGACTCACGGTCCAGGTGACACAGGACTCTTCAGTTTTGGTAGCGACGAGAAGATCGTCTCCATACTGTAGAACTTTCCCTTCTTCTGATGGTGGTTCCCATGATTCCAAGTCTTTGGATAACTGGTTTCCGAAGAGTGTGGGGCTGTTCTTGAACCCCTGTGGCAACACTGTCCATGTGAGCTGGGTCTTTCGACCACTTTTGGGATTTTCCCATTCGAAAGCAAAAATTTTCTGGCTGGCTTCATGTAGAGGGAGGCAAAAGAAAGCATCCTTTAAATCTAGGACTGTGAACCAGGCTAAATCTGGGGCTAGTGTAGTTAGTAAGGTGTAGGGGTTAGCTACCACTGGGTATAGATCTTCTGTTATTTTGTTGACAGCTCTTAAGTCTTGGACTATTCTATAGGACCCATCAGGTTTCTTAACTGGGAGGATAGGTGAATTCCGATTCGCATTCCCTTAGTAGCCCTAGTTCTATGAACCGTTCTATAATTGGGCAAATTCCTTCTCTGTCCTCCTTTTTCAATGGGTATTGCTTAATTCTTACTGCACTCTGTCCTTCCTTTAATTTTATTATTATTGGTGGTGCTCTCTTTGCCCGCCCCGGTACATCAGTTGCCCAGACTCCAGGATACACTTGATCGGTAATCCTTGTATCAATTCCCCCAGTTACAGGAGTATCCATTAAGGATAAACTCATTATTTGAACGTATTGGTGATCATCTACCTCCAGAGTAACTTCTCCTTGCTTAAATTTAATTGTTGCTTCCAATTGTTCTAATAAGTCTCTGCCAAGAAGGGCCCTTGGAGAATTTGGCATATACAAAAATCTGTGGATCCCAATTTGTATTTTAAAGGTTTGCAAAAGTAGGCCTTCTCAGCCTGGCCAGTTGCACCCTTTACTGAAACATAGTTGTTTTCCAAGGGGATTAAAGCTTGATTTAAGACTGAATAAGTCACTCCCGTGTCTACTAGAAATTCAACTTCCTCTTGTTCTTCCCCTAGCCCCATCCTCCAATTTATAAAGAGGCCACCACTGATTACAATACTTAATAAGTGTTTTCTTATTTTCAGTGCCCCCTGATCCCACCAATTCCTTCCAAAAGAACCCCTAGGGGTTCTTTTTGAGGCTCTACTTTGATTATTACCCATGATTTTAGAATTAGTCTGCGGCGGCCACAGTCAGAGCCAGTTATTACCTGTTTTCCTCTGTCCTACAGATGCAGTCAAGGCACTGAACCACAAGAAGCTGTTAAACACTAGATGGTACTCTGAGCACTTGGTTTTAAGTGAGGCTACTGATCCTATTAAGGGGGATAGTTTATTGGGCAGCACAGAGAGAGAGAGATAACAATAACATGACTTTACATCAAAATATATAGAACCGGTGATGCACAGTGCAGTGTCTTACCGAACCGCACAGCTCAGGCCATACAGCTCAGAGCCATATCGAAGCTGGACCATCCCCAAACCACATCATGGAGTTCTGCGTTCCTCCCCCACCAGACCCCTTTATGCTGAGCATGATGTAATTGGCATGGAATACCCCCTTTGGCCAGTTTGGGTCAGCTGTCCTGGCTGTGTCCCCTCCCAGCTTCCTGGGTCGTCCCCCCCACCTTCTCATGAGCATATATTGAACAGGGATGGACCCAGGGCTGACCCCTGAGGAACACCACTTGTTACAGGCCTCCAACTAGACTCTGTGCCACTGAGCTTTCTGCCAGTTGTCGATCCACCCCACTGTCCATTCATCTAACGCACATTTCCTGAGCTTGCCTATGAGGATGCTGTGGGAGATGGTGTTGAAAGCCTTGCTGAAGTCAAGGTAGACAGTGTCTTCTGCTCTCCCATCATCTACCTGTCCAATCATGCCCTCGTAGAAGGCTATCAGGTTAGTCAGATGTGACTTCCCCTTGGTGAATCCGTGCTGACTACTTCTGATAACCTTCTTTCATCCATATGCTTTGAGATGGCCTCCAGAGCAATCTTCTCCAACATCTTTCCTGGGATAGAGGTAAGGCTGATTGGGCATACATATGGTCTGTTTAAATATGTTTTCAGGGTTAATTAGAAAGCAGTTCTTTATTTTCTCTGTTTAATATTTAGCACTTCTGGAGTAATTTTCACCTGCAAAGATCACAAAGACAGGCAAGTGCTGCTCATCCAGCTGTACTGATGGGCAACCAGAGGTGCCAAAGCCCAGGTCCCTACTCATGGGCAAAGGGATGCACCCAAGGTCGCTTAGTGTATCTATGGTAGGGCCCAAAATAAATATATTATTTACTCCTGGATCCCATTCCTATTCTCCATTTCTTCACAGCTGTCCTGGGTTTGGATAGGATAGAGTTCATTTTCTTTCTAGCAGACGGTGCAGTACTGTGTTTGGGAGTTAGGCTGAGAGCAGTGCTGATAACACCCTGATGTATTCAGTTGTTGCCAAGGATTTTTCAGCTTTTCATGCTGCCCTGCTAAGGAGAAGGTGTGTGTGGGGAATTTCAACTAAGCTCAGAGAAAAGCCTTAGAGGAAGGGTGGGGATGAATAAGCCAGCCAAATCAATTCATAATATTTACAGTAAATGAGCCTCTTTGCTTTTGTTTAGTGTACAGTCAGTCTAACTATTTTTGAAGTTTTAATTAAAAGAGCCTTATCATAGAATCATAGAATGGTATGAGTTGGAAGGGACCCCAAGGATCATAGAGTTCCAACCCCCCTGCCACAACGAAATGAGTTAACTCCGGTGTGAGTGGTGAGTGACTGAGTCACAGCGTATCTGTGAGAGAGAGAAAACTACCTGCTAGAAATGTATGGTTTGTTTTTATTTTTTAGTGTAATCAGTGTAGAACTGTAAATGTATTAGAGAAACCGTATCGTTCTCGTTAGTATTGCTGGACAGATAGACGGGAGTTGAGTTGTTTATAACAGGAATCAAGAGGTAAATCTGACTAACGATGGGAGGGAAACAAAAGTAGCGAAATCCCTAAGAAAAGCCCTCTGGATTGTGAGATTTTGCATTGGAAAGATATTGGAGGAGAACCTGGTGGGAGTGTGAGTAAAAAGAATTTGATGAAGTATTGCAATTAATGGGTTTTTTTAAGAGAAAAGGAAACGGGATGAAATTGGCTATGCTGATATGTTTGGGTTTTTTCCACCCTCCGAGATGATTTGCCCGGAATGACAGGGAGTGTGGGCTAACGATACCACAGGATCCCTTAGTATTGGCTTTAGAAAAAAAAAAAAAGATAAAAACAGAGAGAAGGAGAAACAACTGAAGAGATGCTGCTCTGCTTGTAAAATAGGGGAGCGTGGTACACGGAAAGGGGCTTCTAGAAGAAAAGGGGGGATTAAATACCAGAACCGGATGAATTAGGATCCCCTCCCTTTTCTTCTAGAGGGAATGTGAATCAGAATATAATGCTCCTATTTTACCAATTAAAAGCCCAATGGAACACATCAAATAGTACAAGACCTCAGGGCAATAAATAATATTGTTAAAGATTTGCACTCGATGGTAGCTAATCCCTATACACTGCTGACAAAGCTTAAGAATACACAGATTTGGTTTACAGTCCTAGATTTAAAAGATGCTTTCTTCTGCCTGCCATTAGCCAAAGAAAATGAAAAGTTATTTGCATTTGAAGTCTTACCATTGGTAGGAAAACCCAACTTACCTGGACAGTGTTACCCCAAGGTTTTAAAAATAAAAAAAAAAAAAAATAAAAATCTAACAATCTTTGAGAATCAGTTTGCAGGAGATCTTGAAACATGGGACCCTCCCTCCGGAGACGGAATCTTTCTGTAGTATGTGAATGACCTATTAATAGTAACTGAAACAACACCTGACTGGATTCAAGGGACAAGTTTGTTGAATTTTTTGAGGGCTAAATGGATATTGAGTCTCTCAACAGAAAACTGAAATGGTACAACAACGAGTAACCTATCTGGGATATGACATTTCTGGAAATTGTTTTCTTTTAGATGCCAGCAAATAATGTTCATCCCCTCCTCACTTTTTTCATACTATTTGTGATAAATTACTCAGTTCCAAACAGGATTATAACCAAAATTAACAATTTATTAAAAGAATAAAGGCAAGCAAACGGTGCTGCGGTGCACAGGCAGTGCAGGGAGTCTTTGCTCCACCAAGACACACACTGTACAGTTCCAGTCTCTGGCTTACATGTCTTCCGGGGATAGAATCATAGAATCATAGAATTGTAGGGGTTGGAAGGGACCTCGAGAGATCATCGGGTCCAACCCCCTGCCGAAGCAGGCTCCCTAGGACATTTCACTGAGATAGGCGTCCAGACGGGTCTTGAATATCTCCAGAGAAGGAGACTCCACCACCTCCCTGGGCAGCCTATTCCAGTGCTCTGTCACCCTCACTGTGAAAAAGTTTCTCCGCATGTTGGTGCGGAACTTCCTATGCTCCAACTTGCAGCCATTGCCCCTTGTCCTGTCTCCACAGACCACTGAAAAGGGGCTGGCTGATTCCCCCTGCATCCCTTGCTTAAGATAATTATAAACATTAATTAGGTCCCCCCTTAGTCTTCTCTTCTCAAGGCTGAACAGTCCCAATCTTCTCAGCCTTTCCTCATAGGGGAGATGCTCCAGGCCCTTTATCATCTTCGTAGCCCTTCTCTGGACTCTCTCCAGGAGATCCCTGTCCTTTTTATACCAGGGAGCCCAGAACTGGACACAATACTCCAGGTGGGGCCTGACCAGGGCAGAGTAGAGCGGGAGGATCACCTCCCTTGACCTGCTGGCTACACTCCTCCGGATGCACCCCAGGATCCCATTGGCTCTCTTAGCCACCGAGGCACACTGCTGGCTCATGGCCAACCTGTCATCCACCAGGACCCCCAGGTCCTTCTCCACAGAGCTCTTCTCCAGCAGGTCATCCCCCAGCCTGTACTGATAGAAACGGTTGTTCCTTCCCAGGTGCAAGACTTTACACTTGCTTTTGTTGAACCTCATCTGGTTTCTTACTGCCCAGCTCTCCAGCCTGTCCAGGTCTCGCTGGATGGCAGCGCAGTGTTCCTGCGTGTCAGCCACTCCTCCCAGCTTTGTGTCATCGGCGTACTTGCTGAGAGTCGAGGCTATTCCCTCATCAAGGTCGTCAATGAAGATGTTAAACAGGACTGGACCCAACACCGAGCCCTGGGGAACACCGCTAGTCACAGGCCTCCAGTCAGATTCCACTCCACGAATCACGACCCTCTGGGCTCGGTCCGACAGCCAATTCTCAACCCACCTCACTGTCCACTCATCAATCCCATGCTTTCTCAGCTTTGCTATCAGGATGTCATGGGAGACAGTATCAAAAGCCTTGCTGAAGTCAAGGTAGATGACATCTACTGCTCTCCCTCCATCTACCCAGCCGGTGATGAGATCGTAGAAGGCTATGAGATTGGTCGAGCACGATTTCCCCTTGGTGAATCCATGCTGACTACTCCTCATGACCTTCTTCTCTTCCAATTGCTTGGAGATGGCATCCAGAGCAAGCTGTTCCATTACCTTTCCGGGGACAGAGGTGAGGCTGACTGACAGAGGTGAGGCTGACTGGATAGGCACATCTTCTTTCTATGCATGCCCTCTTCTCCTATCTGGTGGATGTTTTGGCTAGCTTCACAGCCCACCTGCTTAAACTGACAGGCTGGAGTGCCCGCCAGGCGACCCCCACAAGACACAACAACCATATACATCTTAAACTGCCCCTCCCAGGCCCATGGCCATACAAGGGTATGTAAGAATGTCATGTTTCATTATGCGGCCCCAACATTATTCCATATTAACACGAATCAGATGGACATATTTCACAATCCCCCATTTTCTTTTTTTTTTATAGTACTGATTTGTGTTTTCATTTCTAATTGATTCAACACTTGCCAAATTGGTATTAATTTTGGATCTTCTTCTGTTTTTATTATCATCAGGTGTGGTGACTGGCTAATTGATCGAGGCCATCTTTACATCCCTGTGCAGCAGCTTGAGCATGAGCACTGATAAGAAGCTAACAAGCATGAGAATGAAGTTAACAAGCATGGGAATCAAGGCTGTAACAGGAGCTCTTTACATTCCAAAGTGGTAACGAAAACTTGATACCGTGCAGATGCGCTTCCCCCCCCCCATCTCGGGCCCCTACCTATCTGTATGAGAACTAGCTATCCGTGTGAATCAGCTATCTTCCTTGAAGGTATAAAAGGCTGCAGCTTGCTTGAATAAAATGGAGTGTTTGCTTTTAACCATATTGGTGTGCATTCATTTCCCAAGCGCCTCCTGCCCTTCCAAAGCCCTGGTAAAATTCATCTCCCCGCTGATCCTGGATTTTGGGACAAGGGAGCTTATGACAATCAGGGAATGGGTTTTCTCTTTCCCTGGTTCTGGGTCAACAGGTACCGCAGATATTTGCATCCCTTGTATAACCGAGTGTATTAATCTGGTAAAAGAAGGTATTAAACATGGAATTATTAACAATCCTCCGCATACCCCAAATACAATTATTCCGATTTTAGTAAGCCAATCATCGCCCATAAGGTCCCCCACAAACATAGCAATGAGTTATATTCAATGATTTGGCAATGTTTTCAGTAAGATTTACAAATAGATTTTTAGTAACTGTGGGAATTTCATACTTTACTCCTGTTTCATTTTTAAAATTAATTAAACAACAGCTTCTGTTGCATATTCTTTTGTCCTTTCTTTGATTTCAACTTTAATAACTACACCTGGGTCTCCTCCAGGTCCATATATCTTAAGTCTAGTTTTTTACATCTTTGTGTTTCCGTTGTTCTGGATTCCAAATAGTTATGATAAATTGTGTGATACACCAATGTTTGGGACCTTACCCTTCCCCTCCTGGTAGTCACAGCACATTGGCTGCAATTGTTTGCCGTAGCCTGGGTTAAGGAACTCACCCCAAGTAGGACTAGAAGAGGTCTGGTAAGGGCCATAGTGTTTGGCGGTCACAGCCCGAAGGGGTTGCAGCCCTCGGCAGACCTTCCCAGCCGCAACACTGGTTCCCTATCTGGTCTTGCCCTCTTCCTTGATCTTAAGGGTTGTCCTTTTCTGAGTACCCAAATGAATTTATATATTGCCCTTTTTAAATTTGTATGCTATGTCCCAAAAATTCTGTGTATTTCCCTTAATAGGTATTGTATCCTACAGGAGTAATCACAATAAAATTCCCACAGCAACTTAGCTTATACTCTTTGATGAAGGCCTCTTGCACTAACTCACTCTGCCTCCTCGAACGACTGCTAAATGACACAAAGCTCTAGTTTCTCAGGCTGCTGTAGCAGCTTTTGAAGTTGAATCTTTGCAGCCCATAAACAAATACCAGCAAGATATTTGTTGCCCAATGCTAATTTGTCCCAACAGCTTAAGTTACAGGAAAATCCTAAATTAAAAACCATTAGGCTGAGATGCATTGTATACCCTCCTATAGTGCTTTAGACAATAGAACATTAGATACAAGGCAGTATCCACACAGCTATATAAGGGCAGGTGCTACAGCGACAAAGCAGCAACCTTACTAATACAATAAAATACAGAAAAATAAAATGTTTTTCTAGAAACACGTAACTGCAAACCTGAAGAACGTTCCGAAAAATATTAAACATTATATACACATGAGGTATATGTACCTTGGCCTTTTAAGAGGTAA
Organism: Hypotaenidia okinawae; assembly: GCA_027925045.1. Taxonomy (NCBI): domain Eukaryota; kingdom Metazoa; phylum Chordata; class Aves; order Gruiformes; family Rallidae; genus Hypotaenidia; species Hypotaenidia okinawae. The sequence continues at coordinate 1,209,721 of BSDF01000005.1, forward strand.
TTTGAGTTTAAAGCAACTGATATGGTGAAATTTTTTAGTTTTTAAACACAAGTTGCTTAACACCTTGCAATCCTTTCAATGGCATAATACAGAGAACTAAAAGGTGAAATTTATGGCAATCACACTCAAAACCACTACTGAAAATAAAAAAAAAAGAAATAGCCTCTTATTTCATTTGACACCTTCATGAACACTTTGTGTATGAGGCATGCAACAAAATATATGCACACAAATTATAAGCATCTTCAAACTTCGTACAAAGCCCAGATAAACTCTCCCTAGTTACAGGTGCATGCACTCCTTAAAATTGCAAATATGGTTCTTTGAGCCTGAAGAGACTGCAGAACTGCACAGAAAACAGGCTTTTCGTATTTGATTTAGTGGAGCAAAATCCCCCTTAGCATTTTACTCCTCTCACTACCTTTTTGAAGCAAAGGTACTTCAAACATTTTAGAGGTGTAGCAACGCTACAACGCTAGCCTTATCATAGAATCATACAATTGTATGAGTTGGAAGGGACCCCAAGGATCATAGAGTTCCAACCCCCCTGCCACAGGCAGGGCCACCAACCTCCAGGCCTGGATGTACACAAGGTTGCCCAGGGCCCCATCCAACCTGGCCTTGAACACCTCCAGGGATGGGGCATCCACCACCTCTCTGGGCAGCCTGTTCCAGCACCTCACCACTCTCTCTGTAAAAAGCTTCCCCCTAATATCCAATTTAAACCTTCCCTCCTTTGGCTTTAATCCATTCCCCCTTGTCCTGCAATTGTCTACCCTTTTAAAAAGTTGATTCCCCTTCTGTTTGTATGTTCCCTTCAGGTACTGGAAGGCTGCAATGAGGTCCCCCCGCAGCCTTCTCTTCTCTATGCTGAACAAGCCCAGCTCCTTCAGCCTCTCTTCGTAGGGGAGATGCTCCAGCCCTCTAATCATTTTCGTGGTCCTTCTTTATCTGCCTCTCTTCTGCACGCCTTAAGTTGTGGAAAAACTTTCCCCTTGGTTCAAAAAAACAGTAGGACTGGAATCCCATCCCCAAGCTCCAACCTGGTGGTCAGGTGGGACAAGTGTACGGTTCAAAGGGTGAGACCCTTACAGAAGGATGCTACCAACTGATTCAATGAAATGTAATAATGCTGAATAGATTGATGTAGATGTAGCTTAAGAGACAATTAATATAACTTTAATTTGTGTTTTTAAGAATAGATTTGGTTTGGATTTTAGTAGAATATGGCTGTAACCATGTGAGCTGTTTCGTGAAAGCGGCTACAAAACTTAGCCATAACAGTGCAACAGCCTTGGAACTAAAGAAAGTGAAGATAAGGGAGTCATAAATAATGAGACCAACGACCAATTAAGAGACAGTGTATCTTGTTTTCAGCTAAAAGGGGTTCCTAACTAGTTTGTGCAGGAATGTGTTTTTGAGCTCAGGAATGTGTTTTGGTAGCAACGCATTTTGAGAGGAATGGGTTTTGTGGCCCATCCAGAGTATTTCTGACCCCCATATAATCAGGCCTGGGGAAGCTAGCAGAGGCACGTTGGTATGCAGTAACAGGAGAGCTAGATGTCTGTGAGAACAGGAGGTTGCAAGAAAATCCATGAGATAACAAACTGCAAGAATGTTAACAACTGCCTTAAAAAGGAACAAAGTGACTGTGTAGCCTCACCCAATTATTAGCAATAGTGAGACACATGTAAGGCGAGTGAACAGAGCATCTAACCAATAGCGATGTAATGTAACTCCTGCACTGATATAGAAACCTATATAAGCTGTGTGTGTGTTTCAGTAAAGGAGCTCAGCACTTGATCACATTGATCCGAGTTGAGTCCGCAAAACTTCGGCTCCGGCATACAGGTACTACTTAATAAAAAGATCTTATTTATAATCATGATTTGTGACTCAACAATTACAAAATATGACCGTGAATTAACTAGTTTATACTATAGAATTAAAAGGTATTCTCCATTACTCATTAAAATGTGTGTAAACTAAATCTTAGCTAGGCAAAGGAACAGTTGATTTTTAACCTTTTTCTTTTTTTTAAACCAAAAGTACCATAGGTTTTGTACGCTCCTACTGTTTTGCATTTAAAAGTCTCAAAAAAAAACCCAAACAAACCCAACCCATCACTTACTGGTACAATACAATCTATTTTGAAGGCAATGTAATGTTCTGAAAAAGTCAACTTTCCGAATTAAAAAAAAAATAGCTTAATAAAAAAATCAAACTAGACTACACGATGTTTTGTAAGTAACCTAGGAAAGAGGTTCATAGTGCACAGAAAAGACCCAACACAACTGGTTACCACATCCACAAAAATTATAAGAAGTGACATTCCGATGAAGTTATTTCCCAAAACACTAATCCCATTGCATAGATGTCTGCTCGTTTGAATGACTCAAAATGTTTCATATTTATGGCTTAAATACACTAAGACAGGTAAGTACAATATTATTTTCTATGTATGAAGGTGTGTATTTATTTTAAGTATCCATTGTCTCTGTTTATGTGCAAATTAGTTTATGGGTTGTTCTTGACAGAGCTTGAGCACCCTCCTTTAAAGGCATTGCTGATATATTACCTTTGAAAGAGAATCACAGTTTATTCATTCATGAAAATGGGAAAAGAGAGAAAAAAAAAGCAGTTTGACAATTTGGAGGCTCTAGCCCTGCTACCAGCACCTCTTTGGAAATTTTTTTGGATAGTGGATTTTTCAGCCCCTGTGTTTACTAAAACTCCTTCTTTATGGGGACCAATTCATAATTTTATCAAGGACTCCGTTGATGTTGAAATCCCTAAAAGATATAGCCCCTGACACCCCTATCCTTCTTTGCTTGTTCCCTCTTAGGACAGCTCCTCTGAATATGTCCCTTCTTGTTGCAATAGTAACAGAAGGGGATTGTGAATCTCGATGAGGCCGTCCCCTGGGTGTTTTCCTTATTCCTTTTTCCCTTTTCTCTCCAGACGGGGTCTTATTTTTCTGACTTTTTCTGACTGCTGCTACAAAGATTTTGTCTTTTGCTTTTTGTTTTTTCTCATCTCTCCTAACATATACTTTCTGTGCTTCCCTAAGTAACTCTTCTAATCCCCTCTCTTGCCAGTCTTCCAGCTTTTCACCTGCTTTAGGTGCAAATATTGAGACTGGGAAAGGACGTGAAGTCCTGATCCACAATCCTGCATAATCACTTTCCTCCTGACTAAAAGATTCCTTTGAATTTACATTTAAGGCCTGGCAAATCCAGTCCTCAAAGGATACAAAAACAGGCCAAAAGACATGTGGTCTTAAAGGCTCCTTTTGGCCATTCTACCATACAATACTGAACCAATTTTAACTTACTTTTTCCTTTCCTGAGGCCCCTATCGTTCCAATTTCTAATCATTATTCCTAATGGAATTTCTTATGGTATGTCTGGTAATTTTCCGGGTCTTTGATTTTGTCTGACCCATCTAGGAATTTTACTGTGATAATTCCTACAGCCCTTGATTACCTTAGTAAGAGTGTCTTGCAGGGGGTTTAGGACCTATCACCCACCCACAACTCCTATAGGACTCGCTTCAGTCCTTCACCAGCCAAGTCCCTCATGGGAGATTGGAACTGCAGTTAGAAGACCTCCACACTCGCTTCAGAGCTATGTTCCATCTCAATCACACGCTTTCACACACAGGCAACCGATTCCCACCCAACCGGTATAAGCCTACGCATTAAATACTTAAGACTCCATCATCTTCATTCAGGATCGAACTGAATGGTATCTTCGTTCAGATCTTCGCGTGCAGAATTACGGGCAAAATAAACTGCTGCAGCCTGCAAGGGAGCTTACATATAAAAAAATCAAATTCTTTGCTTGCCTTTATTCAGGTTCAGGATGGCGTTAGTCCCGACCCGACCTGATCAGGAGCCACAAAATGGTGGGGGACCCCTCCTAGATCAAGTCAGAATTCAGGAACTATAGCCATCCTGGAAAAGCCCCCAACTATGATAAATGACTCGGTCCCAAACAGGATTATAACCAAAATTAACAATTTATTAAAAGAATAAAGGTATACAAATCATAATTGCCCATAGATCGAGGGATCTGACAGGAAGATTTCTTCCTGAATGGCCAATATAGCGTCAAGGGTCTTATTTTCAATTTTCTCTACTACTGCTGAGATGTTAATTATTGCTTTTTCCAATTCACATACTCCCAGGTTTGGAATAAACCATCCAGCAAAATGGTGAAAGGCTGATGTTTTTTCTATCAGTGGGTTGAGTACCCTGGACCTGGGAATTCTTTTTAAGGATGTTCTGAGCCATCTTCCCTCTTTGGCCAATACATAATCTTTTGGAAATGCAAAACCAACCAATTTTGGAATATGCAACACAAGCAGTCTACAGTTTTCCCACCCCATCACCCAATATTTAGCAAATTAAGACTTAGGTGGTAAATCAATTTATTTTTTTTGGTCATGTGCCATCATCATGGCAGAATTCACTGGATTCACGCATGCGTGACCTTCTCTTTCTAGTTCTTTCTGCGGGGAGGTGGGGGAAAACTGCGCATGCACATTTCCAAAAACACACAGATAGGTGAACAAGCAGTTGAGCAGCAGAAAATGGCCGGCACTGGTGAAGATGAGATCCCAGATCCCTTCCCTGAACTTTGTAATACACCTACAACTCCACAAGTGGTAAGGTTTCCTTTCTACAGCAGTATAGCCAGGCAGTAGGGACAATGTCCTTGCTATGGCTATAGTGGTGTATTGTTCCCTTACCATTAGATTTTCAGACCGTCACTGCCTACCAGACAAGTGCACTTTTACCTCCCAGAGCAACCAGAGAGGTGGGTGTTATTGAGACTGAGAGTCATAGAATCATAGAATTGTAGGGGTTGGAAGGGACCTCGAGAGATCATCGGGTCCAACCCCCTGACAAAGCAGGCTCCCTAGCTCATATTGCACAGATAGGCATCCAGATGGGTCTTGAATATCTCCAAAGGAGACTCCACCACCTCCCTGGGCAGCCTATTCCAGTGCTCTGTCACCCTCACTGTGAAAAGTTCTTCCGCATGTTGGTGCGGAATTTCCTATGCTCCAACTTGCAGCCATTGGCCCTTGTCCTGTCTCCACAGACCACTGAAAAGGGGCTGGCTAATTCCCCCTGCATCCCCTGCTTAAGATAATTATAAACGTTAATTAGGTCCCCCTTAGTCTTCTCTTCTCAAGGCTGAACAGTCCCAGCTTATTCAGCCTTTCCTCATAGGGGAGATGTTCCAGGCCCTTAATCATCTTCGTAGCCCTTCTTTGGACTCTCTCCAGGAGATCCCTGTCCTTTTTATACCAGGGAGCTCAGAACTGGACACAATACTCCAGGTGGGGCCTGACCAGGGCACAGTAGAGGGGGAGGTTCACCTCCTTTGACCTGCTGGCCACACTCCTCCTGATGCACCCCAGGATCCTATTGGCTCTCTTAGCCACCAGGGCACACTGCTGGCTCATAGACAACCTGTCATCCACCAGGACCCCCAGGTCCTTCTCCACAGAGCTCCTCTTCAGCAGGTCATCCCCCAGCCTGTACTGAAACGAACGGTTGTTCCTTCCCAGGTGCAAGACTCTATACTTGCTTTTATTGAACTTCATTAGGTTTCTCCCTGCCCAGCTTTCCAGCTGAGAAGTCTCTTCAAACTCAGATAGTTGGTTTACAAAGGATCAAGGTTTTCCTTTTCTGTTATTGCTTTACTTCTAGGCAGAGGACCCATGCTTCTCGTCACAGGAATGCAGATAATGTGGCGGTGTCTGAATGATGCCTTAAAATATTATTTTATGCACTGTTAGGAGTTGTTGCTATTGCGGTTTTCTTTTTGTTTGTGACTGCTTACTTTTGTTGTTACAGCTGTGCACACTAATAAAGTTTATTTTTGTTTAGTTAATTAAGAGTTTCTATATATAAATCTATTAGGCAAAGGCGGGAAAGGGGGACAAAGTTGCTATACCACGTGATTAATAACTTTATAGCAAGCAAAGGATAAAAAAGGGATAAGGTTAAACCTGATGTTTTATTCTGTCACAGTAACTTCTTGCATGCGATTCACCACTTCTTGGATCAATTGGATCAGACATGGTAGAAATACTTAATTTCGACCTTAATACTTAATACTAATTACGACCTTAGAAATACTTAATTTCGAAATACTTAGTACGACACTTCTAGATCTGTGATGAGTTTTTGATCTTCCTCGGTATATTCTGGCTTACCTTCTAAAGAGACTCGTCCATCAGGGACCAAAGCCCCTTCTGTTCTTACCTCTCTTTTGGCTGCTTGTTTTGCCTCTCTATCCGCCAGCTTATTCCCCCTTTCCAATTCTGAGCTCACTTTCTGGTGTGCTTTAATGTGCATGATTGCCACTTTTTCAGGAAGTTGGACTGCTTCCAACTTCCTGAATGTAGTCAGGGCCTGTAGAGTTGCAACTAGGAAGGCTAAAGCCCTCTTGGAAACGAAGCTGGCAAGGGACATAAAGGACAATAAAAAGGGTTTTTTTAGATACGTGAATAGTAAGAGGATGACCAGGGATAATGTAGGTCCCTTGCTGAATGAGGAGGGTGTCCTGGTAACGGGGGATACTGAGAAGGTGGAGATACTGAATGCCTTCTTTGCTTCGGTCTTCACCTCAAAGGCCCCCTGGGACCCACAGGCACTGGATGTAAGTAGGAGTGTTTGGGATATGAAGAATTTCCATCTGGTTGAGGTAGGGGAGGTCCAGGAGAGGCTCAAAGGGATAAATGCACACAAATCCATGGGCCCGGATGGGATACATCCACGTGTGCTGAGGGAGCTGGCGGAGGTGATTGCTGAGCCGCTCTCTATCATCTTCAAGAGGTCCTGGAGAACAGGAGAAGTGCCGGAGGACTGGAGGATAGCCAATGTCACTCCAGTCTTTAAAAAGGGCAAGAAGGAGGATCCCAGCAACTATAGGCCAGTCAGCCTCACCTCTGTCCCTGGAAAGGTAATGGAACAGCTTGTTCTGGATGCCATCTCCAAGCAATTGGAAGAGAAGAAGGTCATGAGGAGTAGTCAGCATGGATTCACCAAGGAGAGATCGTGCTCGACCAATCTCATAGCCTTCTACGATCTCATCACCGGCTGGGTAGATGGAGGGAGAACAGTAGATGTCATCTACCTTGACTTCAGCGAGGCTTTTGATACTGTCTCCCATGACATCCTGATAGCAAAGCTGAGAAAGCATGGGATAGATGAGTGGACAGTGAGGTGGGTTGAGAATTGGCTGTCGGACCGAGCCCAGAGGGTCGTGATTCGTGGAGCGGAATCTGACTGGAGGCCTGTGACTAGCGGTGTTCCCCAGGGCTCGGGGTTGGGTCCAGTCCTGTTTAACATCTTCATTGACGACCTTGATGAGGGAATAGCATCGACCCTCAGCAAGTACGCCGATGACACAAAGCTGGGAGGAGTGGCTGACACGCAGGAACACTGCGCTGCCATCCAGCGAGACCTGGACAGGCTGGAAAGCTGGGCAGGGAGAAACCAGATGAGGTTCAACAAAAGCAAGTATAGAGTCTTGCACCTGGGAAGGAACAACCGTTTCTATCAGTACAGGCTGGGGGATGACCTGCTGGAGAAGAGCTCAGTGGAGAAGGACCTGGGGGTCCTGGTGGATGACAGGTTGGCCATGAGCCAGCAGTGTGCCTCGGTGGCTAAGAGAGCCAATGGGATCCTGGGGTGCATCAGGAGGAGTGTGGCCAGCAGGTCAAAGGAGGTGACCCTCCCCCTCTACTGTGCCCTGGTCAGGCCCCACCTGGAGTATTGTGTCCAGTTCTGGGCTCCCTGGTATAAAAAGGACAGGGATCTCCTGGAGAGAGTCCAAAGAAGGGCTACAAAGATGCTGAAGGGCCTGGAGCATCTCCCCTATGAGGAAAGGCTGAGAAGATTGGGACTGTTCAGCCTTGAGAAGAGAAGACTAAGGGGGACCTAATTAATGTTTATAATTATCTTAAGCATGGGATGCAGGGGGAATCAGCCAGCCCCTTTTCAGTGGTCTGTGGAGACAGGACAAGGGGCAATGGCTGCAAGTTGCAGCATAGGAAGTTCCACACCAACATGCGGAAAAACTTTTTCACAGTGAGGGTGACAGAGCACTGGAATAGGCTGCCCAGGGAGGTGGTGGAGTCTCCTTCTCTGGAGATATTCAAGACCCGTCTGGACGCCTATCTGAGTGAAATGTCCTAGGGAGCCTGCTTTGGCAGGGGGTTGGACCCGATGATCTCTCGAGGTCCCTTCCAACCCCTACAATTCTATGATTCTATGATTCCAACAGTTTCAGGATCTCTTCTGCATGCTTAATATGTTTTCCTCGAGAAGTCAAAAGTCCTCTTTCCTTCCAAATAGCTCCATGCGCATGCACAACTCCAAAGGCATATTTCGAGTTTGTATAAATGTTCACAGTTTGGCCTTTGGCTAATTCCAAGGCACGAGTGAGAGCAATTATTTCTGACTTTTGTGTCTCGACTGGTGGTGATGGCATAGCCGGCGTATCTCTTACCGCTTAGGACATAGCTGCTCCCATCTGTGAACCAGTTTTCTGTGCCTTCCATTGGGCTGTCTTACAAGTCCAAACGGCTTGGATAAACTGCTTCGATAGTTTCCAAACAATCATGATGTACTGGTTCTCCTATGTTTCCACTGAGAAAAGAGGCTGGGTTGACAATGTTAGTGACAGTGATTTCCACATCGTCTTGCTCTGCCATTATAGCCTGATATTTCAGGAATCGTTGTGAGGAGAGCCAGTTACCGCCTTTTACTTCCAGTACTACTGACACTGTATGAGATACTAACACAGTTATTTTCTGGCCCAAAGTAAATTTTCGGGCTTCTTGGATGTTCAGCACTACAGCTGCAACTGCCCGTAAGCATCCAGGCCAACTCTTTGCAGTCGTGTCCAGTTGTTTTGGAAAAATAGGTGACTGTCTGACAGTATGGGCCTAGGTCTTGTGCTAGTATTGCTGGAGCAATTCCTTGTTTTTCATAGGAGAAAAGAAAGATGGTTTACTCACACCTGGAAGTCCCAAGGCCAGAGCTGACATCAGGGCTCTTTTTAGCTGTTCAAAGGCTTGTATAGCTTCCTTATTCCACTGAAGGTACTTTTGTTGGGTAGTTAGTAGGGCTGTTTTTGAATCCTTGTGGCAGCACTGTCCAGGTGAGCTGAGTTTTGCACTGGCTTTGGGGTTTTCCCATGCAAATGCAAATATTTTCTGGCTGGCTTCATGGAGAGGGAGGCAAAAGAAAGCATCCTTCAGGTCTAAAACAGTAAACCAGGTCAGATCAGGTGTTAATACATTTTATTTATAGCTCATAAGTCCTGCACCACTCAATATAACCCAGCGAGTTTGTGGACAGGCAGTATAGGAGTATTAAAATTGGACTCACATTCTCTTAGCAATCCTAGCTGCAAAAATTTTTATTATTGGCCAAATTCCTTCCCTGTCTTCTCTTTTCAGGGGATACTGTTTAATTCTTACCAGCTGTTGTCCTTTGAGTTTTACCTCCACAGGTGGACCATTTTTGCTCTCCCAGGTACATTGGTTCCCATACTCCTGGATATACTTGATCTGTCATTTCTTCACTAATTTTTCCTTCTGTGGGAATGTTAGTTAACAATAAACTCATTATTTGTATATATTGCTGATCATTTACCTCCAGAGTAATGTTCCCTTTTTCAAATTTAATTACAGCTTCCAATTGTTCTAATAAATCTCTTCCCCTATTTCCCTTCTAATGACGTTCCACCCTTTTGACCTTCTCCCACTGCTGCTTCGAAGACCTTGTTTAAATCATACCACCCTGTTGTGCCAGGATTCTTGTCCTGCCCCTCCTCATACCTCCCAATATACACCTTCCATGCTTCCAATCCCTCCGATCCCTTTTCTTGCCAGTCCTCCAGCTTTTCTAATTTACTTCTTAAAAACAGCATTAATTGTAAGATAACATTGTAATTTAGAGTTCCATTCAGTGGCCATTTTCCCCCGCTGTTTAGTTTATAAAGTGGCCACCATTGATTACAATATTTGATGAGAGTCTTTTTGCTCTCCGTCCCTCCTTTTCCCACAATATCCTTCCAATGTGCTAAGATGCATCCTAGGGGACTCTCCTTCAGAATTCCTCTTTGAGTGTTGCCCATGGCTTCTAATCTTTCCAATAGTTATTTAGTTTCCAAGTAGTCATCAGCCCCGTTCAACAATCCCCCTCCCACCTATCCTCTGATATTTCCCACAAGGTTGTTATCCCTAATTTCCAGCCACAAAATAGTGATGCATACAGGACACTGACACTCGTACCTAAAGTGCCGGCTACTGTGGCAGCCGTGTACTTGATGACAGGTTAAGCACTCAAACTTCACCCAGGCTCTGTGTCTTAGGTTTGGGTAATGCTTGAGACAAGGGATTTCTCCTAAGAGAAGGGGTTGGGGTATTTCTAGTGGGTATTTTTCTCTCTCTCTCACACAGATATGCTGCAGCTCAGTCACTCACCACTCACACCAGAGTTAACTCATTTCACTCACACAAACAGTTTGTCAAATCTAAATCAATTTTCAAAACGCAGTTACTTGTAACAATATCCAAAGTCAATACTAATACATCAGTGCCACCAGAGCAGCGACTCCCTTTGTGAATCAAACCCATCTCCTGTGTGACAGGCAGGAGTTCTCCCACTCAGTTTCTCTCACACTGACCACACCAAACACAAATGATGGTTTATACGGAAAGTTTTCACAAACAGTTTAAATTTGTCATACGCTTCATCCGTCTCCGGCCGGTCTCCTTGCGGAAACACGGCATCCGCCCCGCAGTCAGACTATGTCTTGTTCACTCAAAAACTCTCACACAAACCTCTCATACAATACATGGTACCGGGCACAAAAACTTATTGCATGCACAAAGCATAACAATGATTATGAAAATCCCAATTATAACCACAGTGATGTAAATTTCAATTCCCATGGGCTGCAGAATGTTATAAATGATAGCTATCACACATTGCTTCTGCTATAAACCTCCTTTACCAGATTCGAATCCACCTGTGGGGTGAGCACCAATGGTCTTTACCTCGTGTAAGACGTCTCCTCACGACTTACAGGTATCCCCAACAAGACATGTCTTTCCATCCTCCCTAAGGGACTGTATGGAGGAAGGTTTCCAGGGGTTCTCTCTCCAACCCCTATTTTAAAGTCGGCTATCCTTATTTCCCATTCGGTCCCTTGGAGACTTTTTAACAACAAATCCACCTTTCGCTTTGCCCTTCTCCGACCGCTTCCTTCGCGGAAAGACGGAACCGTGGATTTGGGCTCCACACTCACCTCATACTTAACTGTATGTCTCTCACACACACACGTCTCCCTGAATGTCCCGACCACCAAGGCAATACTTAACGTCCGATTTTCTTACCTTGGTCCATGCACAGACTTGCCTGGTCATTACCACAGTGCCTACTATCCTTCCCTCTGGTTCACTAGGTCTACCTTTAAAATTGCTATCTGGATCTACTCAGTCCACCGCTGGAACCCCTATCGATGATACACTAGACCATTGAAATCAACGGGACGCGTCTCCCCGTCCTTCGGCGGCAGGAACTCCACCCTCATGGTGATGATGTCAATCCCGGACGAGCCCCCAAACTGTTAGAAATGCCAAAGGTCCTAAGAAAGGACTTGAGGTAGACACATTAGTGAAGCAGTAATTTATTATACGTTCTTGCAAGAGCGGGTGACCTAACAAAGTAGGCACACTTTTGGTCAGAGTTTGTAGCATTTTTATACCATATCCCCATCTGAAATCATTAGATTACCTCATACACCTATACATATTCATAACCTGTCCTGCTTTGTATTAAAATGAGTTCCAAGAGGTGATTTCCATAAACTCCTCCCAGTTACGCCTTCACACTGTCTCCTGGTGGTGATCGTCAGGGGGTCTCAGTGATGAAGGCTTGAAGTCTTCATCAGATTGAACTTTTCACCTCCTTCCCCTGGTACATGCATAGTTGTGATTGTTTCAGGTGGCACAATTCTAATTGGGATGTTTCCTTCTTATCTATCCCAGGTCCGCTCTAAATTATCTCAAGAACATTAATCACTCAAAACTAACTAGGAGTTGTTCGAGTGAGACAGAGTTGTGCAAGGTCATCTTCTGATATAACCACTATGGCACTTCAAATCATCCTGTTAGTAAGCCCCCTTTAACAAGCATAAGCCCCCCTTTACACGTATTTTGTTAGCAAGCACCCTTTAACCCTTTTCAGTTTGATACCACCATTCCCTTCCATTTTCCAAACCAAGATTCCAACCACCCAGTAAGAGAAGTATGTTGCAAAAGCAACATTTCCCAGCATTTTCCACATTCCTGCTTCTCATTTTGTGAGAATTAAAGTATACTTACCATCTATGAAATACTTTCCCCTCTTTTTGCAACAGGTGTTATAAAAGTATTATTAATATTGCTTTTGTGCCAGGTCCTTTTTTGATGCCCATATGTTTGGAGGGTTTTATTTAAGTTTTTATGCCTGGATCGGTTTAATACTTCGATATTTACAGCAGGCTACAGCCTCTCCTGCACACCCAGGCTCCGGGGGCTTTCCCCCCCGCTTTGCCCCCGCTGGGTGACGAGGGGGGTGCTGGAGGGAACCATCCTCTCTACACCCGTGCAGAGGCTGAGAGGTTGGGGGGGCAGCATCCCCGGGTGCTACCGGCGCATCCCAGCGGGGGAAAGGGGAGAGAGGGCCTACAACCTTTCAGCAACCCAAGCTGCGGCTTGCGCAAGGGCGATTGGAAATAATTCCCCCCCCCCCCGAGCGACATGGTGTCTAGACGCTCACGTGACGGAGCCGTGCCATTGCACACTACGAGCCGCCGCCGAGTGGGAAGGCGGGTGTGGTCGAGCGCGCAGGCACCGTGCCACTGCTGTCTCCACATCCGCTGTGCCCTCTTCCGCCGCCAGGGCTCCCCGCTAGTAAGGGAAAGGCTCTTTGCACCGAGCGGAGGGAAGGAAAAAAAAACCCAAAACCTACACCACGGAAAGAAAAGGGAAAGGTGGGGCTGTGTCCCCCTCCTTCCCCTGAAGCATACTGCCGGCAGCGGAAAGGCGGGCTGCCCAGCGCCCTTCCTCTACGGGGACGCTGTCAGCCGCCGCCTCCCCCCGGTGGTGCTAGCTTGGTGGGTTCTTTTCCTTTCCCCGCATCAGGACGACTTGGGCTTTATAAAGGGATACGTTCTGGATGTGCTTGTTCTTCTCTTTGGTGACAGATGGTTAAACCAATTCCGAAGTCAACATCTTAGGGTTGGTGTTTGGTTTTCTTTTTTTTTTATTTAATAAATATAGTTTTGACTTGCTTTTAATATTTTTATCTTTTGATTCTGCCCTGTGTCGCCCACCCTGCCCCCCACCTCCTACCTACCTACCCCACTGGCGGGTTGAGGGGAGCCTGCGGTCCTCGGGAGGTCAAGGATTTCCCGCGGCTCCGGCAACCTCAGTCCCCCAGCGCGATGTGCCGCAGACTGTAGATGGGCTTTTGATTTTTCTTTTCTTTCTTGGGCAAAACCAGAGTAAGCAGCGACTCTCTTCTTCTTCCACCTTTTTTTCCTCCTCTTTTTGTTTTGTGTGAGGTGTTTTTGTTTGGTTTTCGCAGCGAGCAGAGGCGCAGACCGGCACAGCCCTCCGCGGGAGGCGGTGGGACCTGCGGCCCCAGCACGGAGACTGGCGTATGCCACAGCTCGTCTCGGCCCCGCCGCCTGCCACAGCCCGCCGCCGCGTCTCGGTTCCCGGCCCATTCATGCGCGGCGGACGACACGCCCGTTTTGTAGCCGGGGGCCCCTCCTCTCGTCCCGCATGTTCAGGACCAAACGCTCGGTGCTCGTTCGGCGGCTTTGGCGGAGCCGTGTGCCCAGTAGCGAGGAGGAAGCGGCGGCGGCGGGCGAACCCGGCGCGGCGGCTGAGGCCCGGGAGCATGTCTGCGGCGGGGGGTGCGGGTGCTGCCCGGGCAAGGCGGGCCGCGGCGTCCGGGCGTCCGCGGGCGTGGAGGCGGAACTGAAGGCGCTGACCCACGCCGTGCTGAAGCGGCTGAAGGAGTGGCAGCTGGAGGGCTTGCTGCACGCCGTGGAGTCCGGCGGCGGAGCGCGGACCCCCTGCCTGCTGCTGCCCGCCAAGGCCGACTCGCGGTTGGGCCAGCACTGGTACCCGCTGCCGATGCTGCTCTGCAAGGTGTTCCGCTGGCCCGACCTCCGCCACCGCTCCGAAGTGAAGCGGTTATGTTGCTGTGAATCCTACGGCAAGGCTCACCCCGAGCTCGTCTGCTGCAACCCGCACCACCTCAGCCGGCTCTGCGAGCTAGGTAGGCGGCGGGGGGGTAATGGGCATACAGCTTCGCTCGGGCTCCCTGCCCGCTGAACTTTCCACTCTGGAAAAAATCCCCAACACAAACCCACAAGAAAAAACCCCCACCTTTCTACTGCCATGCTTTGGTTTTTTGTTATTGTTATTTGGGGGCGGGGGTGGGTGAGAGCTCCTTAGCCCCTCCCGGGGCCCCGGCGCGGCGGGCGGCGCTGCCTCCCCACCGTCCCCGCGCGATGCCGGAGGATTAGGGGCCGGCTGGCCCCAGCGCTGCCGCGGCTCTGCCGAACCAAGGAGGCCCCGATCAGATAGCCCGAGCGGCAGATAGCAGGGAGACTGGCGCCAGACGGCACCTTTTGTTTATCTGACAGCGAAATATCAAGGCAATCACCGCCTCGCTGCCCTGCCTCCAACCCCCGGAGCTAAGACAGTTTTGTTAAAAGAATGCCACTGTTATTATAAGTTCCTATCTTTTTTTTTCTTTCTCATAGCTTTGCCTTTATTTTCTCTGTACTTTTCAAATTCCAGAGTCTCCCCCTCCACCCTACTCCAGATATCCGATGGATTTTCTCAAACCAACTGGTAAGTGGACTTTTTCAATGTATACTGCAGATAAAAAGGGAAAACAGCCCCTTTCTCGGGGAAACGTCTCTTGCCTTTGTCACGCTGTGATGCATTTCCCTTTTGGGCTGCTTGTATGCTTCTGTGCCTTCTGATACTTCTGGAAAAATTAACATATAATTAAGAGACCCTCTACACAGTAGGATTTTAAAACTCTGGCAGAAAACTTTAGGAGGGATATGTAGCAATGTAGTACAGGCCTTTGCTGCTTGTCTGGTAGAGGGTGTCCATACCCCTAGCAGGGGGTTTGAAACTAGATGATCTTTAAGGTCCCTTCCAACCCAAAGCATTCTATGAAAGCCAGGAAAACTGTGGGCTCCGGTTGTAAATGGCAGTGGTGAAGCTTGCTCCTGCAGTCCTGGGTGAATTAAGGATTTAGGTTGGGATCCAGCACAGCTGGAGCTAGCATCACCCTGATGGCTGGGAATCCCGATGAGACTTGACTAATGGAGTTGGTAGAAATATTTCTGTTTTAAAAGGGCCTGATCCTGCTTTGTCAGGTTGAAAAAGTTAGGAAAGGGGTTGAAAAAGGTTTTGTGTTTTCTTTTTTCTTTCCTAACACTGCTCTGCATACCTGTTGTCAGGGTACCAGGAGAGAAGCCCAGAAGTCCATTTGAGGCCAGCAGAAACGAGGGGGGGCAGTCAGGCAGTCAGGAAGCAGGGAACTGAGGGAGGAGGAGCAGCAGCTCCTGGCTCCTTGAGGATTGGTGGACTGGGAGAGTTGGCTGGAGCACAGTGGTCTCTGTGGTTGTGCTCCTCAGTCACAGCAGGCGGGGAGACAGAGATAAATGTATTCTCTGAAGACCAATATCAGGTCTTTTTGTGTTTAAAAAAAAAAAAAAAAGCAATTTCTGTAAAATTGCTGCTCTTCAGTTTCTCAAGACTAAAAGAATCCTCAAACTTGAGGTTGCTTTGGACACATGGGGTGCCATTGTGGGGTCCCATCCTGCCCACTACTTCACAGACTCGACTGTTTTTTTCCCCTCTAAGAAAGGAGTTGAGCTGCAGAAGAGAAGGGTTAAAGCTTGTTTTCAGTTTCCTTCAAGGATGCTAGGATAAATCTATTAGCAGGGTTTAAACATCCAATCTGCCTCTGCCAGGACCTCATTTTCAGTTAGCCAGTGATATATTCATTCATTAGTAAGTGTTGACATAAGGTAGCAAAATGTGTGTAAATAGAAAAGCCACAGAACATGAATGTGCCACTTTGAAAGGAAAAGTTATTCCTATTGGCCAATAGGGAGCGATTAACACTGCCCATTGGAAACGCAGAAACAACTGGGTTACTCACCAAAAAGTCCTCCTTTTTTTTACCTTTTTAAAAGAAAAATGCATTTGGCAATTGAACTCTGACTAACAGGGCTGTGACAGGCACAAACAGACCTTGGAAGTCTGTTGTTGTAGGTAGGTTTTGCAAGCTCAGGGTTTTTCTGCATTCCCTTGTGGAGGGACCAAGGGTTTCCCATCCCAGCATTGGTGTCATCTCCTGCAGCATTTTCCCAGCCATACGGTGAGGATTGCTCACCATGGGCTGGTTGGATGGAAGAGGGACAGTAGATGACAATTGGGAAGGCATGAAGCTTTTATCTGTCTGGTGCACATGAGCTGTTGTCTCCCCTGGGACCTTGGGTGGGAGCAATTCCTCCATTTAGACTTGGGCAGCTGCAACAACCCCATGCAAACAGGCTCGGGGAAGAGTGTCTGGAAAGCTGCCTGGCAGAGAAGGACCTGGGGGTGTTGGTTGACAGCCAGCTGAACATGAGCCAGCAGTGTGCCCAGGTGGCCAAGAAGGCAAACAGCATCCTGGCCTGTATCAGGAACAGTGTGACCAGCAGGACTACAGAAGTGATCATGCCCCAGTACTCGGCACTGGTGAGGCTGCACCTCAAATACTGTGTTGAGATTTGGGCCTTCGCTATAAGAAGGACATTGAGTTGCTGGTGTGTGTCCAGAGAAGGGCAACGAAGCTGGTGAAGGGGCTGAACAAGTCCTATGAGGAGCAGCTGAGGGAACTGGTGGTGTTTAGCCTGGAGAAAAGAAGGCTCAGGGGAGACCTTATCGTTCTCTACAACTACCTGAAAGGAGGTTGTAGTCAGGTGGGAGTTGGCCTCTTCTCTCAAATACAAGTGATATAATGAGAGAAAATGTCCTCAAGTTGTGTCTGGGGAGGTTTAGATTGGATATTAGGAAAATTTTTGCTACTGAAAGAGCGATCAAGCATCGGAACAGGTTGCCCAGAGAAGTAGATGAGTCACTGTTGTAGTTTTGCATGGCAAGGTTTTGGTGGTGGAGGGGGGCTTCTGCAAGAAGCAGCTAGAAGCTTCCCCTAGGTCTGACAGAGTTAATATCAGCTGGCTCAAGGGCAGACCCACCACTGACCAAGGCCAAGCCAATCAGTGATGGTGGCAGTTCCTCTGTGATAACATATTTAAGAAGGAAAAAAACCCTCAGGTGGATGCTTTTGTCACCAGAGAAGGGAGTGAGAAGATGTAAGAAACTTTGCAGACACCAAGGTCAGGGAAGAAGGTGGGGAAGAAGGCACTCCAGGCACCAGAGAGAGACTCCCCTGCAGCCCATGGAGAAGACCATGTTGAAGCAGGTTGACCCCTGCAGTCTATGGAAGATGATGGGGAGCAGAGATCCTACCTGCAGCCCATGGAGGACCCCACACTGGAGCAGGTGGAGATGCATGAAGGACACTGTGGCCTGGTGGGAAGCCTGCATTGGAGCAAGCTTCTGGCAAGGCCTGCAACTTGTGGAAAGAGGGGCCCATGCTGGAGCAGGTTTGCTGTGGGGACTTGTGACTGTGGGGAACCATGGGGGGTAAGTCTGGTCCTGAAGGTCTGCACCCCATGGAAGGGACCCACACTGGGGCAGTTGGTGAGGAGCTGAAGCCCCATGGGAAAGGACTCACATTGGAGAAGTTCGTGGAGGACTGTCTCCTGTGGGTAGGACCCCATGGTGCAGCAGGGGAAGAGTGTGAGGAATCCCCCTCCAACAAGGAAGGAACAGCAGAAACAACTTGTAATGAACTGACCCAACCTCCCATTTCCTGTCTCCCCCTGTGCCACCAGTGATGGAGGGGAGGGAGAGAAATTATGAATAAAGTTTAGCCTCTGAAGAAGGGAGGGGTGGGGGGGGTGTTTTAAGATTTGGTTTTGTTTCTCAATATCCCACTCTGGTTTCATTGTTTGTGTGTGTGTGTAATAAATTAGATGGGGTTTTTTATTCCATGTTGAGTCTGTTCTGCCCGTGATGCTGATTGCGGAATGATCTCTCCCTGTCCTTATCTCCACTCCTGAGCCTCTCAATATCTATTTTCTCCCCTGTCCAGCTGAAAAGGGCAGTGACAGAGCGACTTTGGTGGGCATCTGGCCTCCAGCCAGGGTCAAACCACCACACCACCTAGCTCCCAACTCTGCAGACATGGAATAAATCAAATACCTCTGCTCTGTGTGTATATTGGTGTATTGCACACCAGGTAAACCATCTAACTTGGGACAACAAAGCAGCACCATGTCTGGGGCACACTGGGGCAAGAAGAGCACCCTTCAAGCTCAAAGATCAATTACATTTTTTATATTTTTCAATTTTGAGCCCCAAAGAATTTAAGTTCACCTTTCAAAGCAAGAAGCAAGTCTAGAAGAGGCCAGATTTGGTTAATTAGCAGCTACAAAGCATGGGGATGGTAGGAAAAACTGCATCAGGAGATGGGTTACTGTCCTGGGTTCAGCTAGGATAGGGTTAATTTTCACCAGAAGTTGGGATGGGACACAGCCAGGACAGGTGACCCAAACTAGCCAAAGGGTGCATTCCATACCATATGATGTCATGCTCAGGATAGAAGTGGGCTAGTCTGGCAAGAGCAGTGTGAATCCAGGACATGTGGTTCAGGGGATGGTCCAGCTTTGTGATGGGTCTGAGTGTGTGGTCTCAGTTGTATGGTTGTTGGTGAGAAACTGCACTGTGTATCACCAGTTTTGTATATTCTGTTATAAATACTCTTTGTTATTTCCCTTTGCTGTCCCAGTAAACTGTCCTTATCCCAACCCATGAAGTTTGCCTTGGCCTTCCCATTTTCCTCCCCATCCTGCCAGGGGAAGGGTGAGTGGCCACATGGTGCTCAGCTGTGGCTGGGGCTCAACCATGACAGTTACCAAAAACCTATCTGGTGGTAGGGTTAAACCACCACAGTCACCATCTCTGGAGGTATTAAAAATTTATATAGATGTGGCACTTCAGGACATGGTTTAGTGGGCATGGTGGTATTAGGTTGACGGTTGGACTTGGTCTTTAGAGGGTTTTTTCCAACCTTAATGGTTCTGTGATTCTATGAATGCCAATGAAGCTGAGAACGTGCATCCAACAGGAAATTTCTGCTTTTCCATCAAGTGTGATATTGGTAATAAAAATATTTAAGTATTTAGTGCTATGGCTTTTGTAAGTTCATTATATGGACAGTCAGACAGGAATACTTAGATCAGCATGGGCTCTGGCAGCAGTCACCAGTGCCCATGATCTTAGAATCATAGTATGGTTTGGGTTGGAAGGGACCTCTAGTCCAACCCCCCTGCAATTAGCAGGAACAACATCTCCAACTAGATCAGGTAGCTCAAAGCCCCATCCAACATGATTCTGAATGTTTCCAGGGATGGGGTTTCTACCACTTCTTTAGGCAACCTGTGCCAGTGTTTCACCACCCTCAGCATAAAAAAAATATTTCCTTATATCTAATCTGAGCTGATGGAGACTGAGACAGGCTCTGTCGCTGTCTGGAGGAAAGCAGGGCTGGAGAGGGAGCTGGGGGTCTGCTGCAGGCAGTGAAATGCCACATCAGTCTCTGTGTTGATAGAATACATTTGGTATTTGTGCGTTTGCCGTAGAGTGGAAAGATCTGCTCTTGATGGCCGGGTTACTAATGGGAAAGCTGTAGGTCCAGACTGGCTTGCTTGTTCATCCATCAAGGAGAGGACTTTCCCTCTTCCTTTAACAGGTTGTTTACTGGGATGGGTGACATTGACTTGCACGGGGCCACGCTCATCTTGCGTTTCTCAGCATCCCCAATATCCCTGCAGGAGCTGCCCCTTGCAGCTGTGTTGGAAGCAAAAGAGATAGTAATGTCCCCAGATAATTCAGGCAAAATGTCATCAAGAGATGTCACTGAAGAGCCAAATGCCCTCATGTGGTATTGATTTTCAGGGGAGTTGGAAGTTTGGCAACTTCCAGGAACTTTGACACCTTGCAAGGTTGGGCTGATCAGAGGCTTGATTCTACCTCTGATCCTATGACCTTTCTGGTGCCAAAAATAAAGTGAGCCTGAGTTAGTGAGAGCCCTTGGCAGGTCTGTGGGAGATGGGAAGAGTGCAAGGATGAAACCAGCCATGTGTAGCGCAGAAACCTTGGGAGGGTCCTGTTTTTGGGTTTATCCCACACATGAAAAGGGCAAATTATGCTCTTTATCCCACAGGGAGTTATCAGGGAGGTGTAACTGGGGGCAGAAGGAGCCCAGCACAAGGCAGGGTGGTCCAGCCCTATGTTCATAAAGCATCTGTAGCCCAAGCAGTTGAAGCCACCTCAGGGAAAGGGCAAGGCTAATCTGTATGGCCTAGAAAGGGTTAAAAATCAGAAAAGCATATTTATTTAAAGCATAGAAAGCATGACAAAGGCATTCAGAGGGTATATTGTATACAGTATTTCACAAGTAAGTCTGTTTCCTGTCTCCCCTATTGTTTTTGGTTTGATTAAGTATATCCTGTTAAACTGTATATTCCTGTTAGGGGTTCTTCTTTACTCTGGTAAAATGAGATTATGCACACAGGATTTTATTTTTCACTGGGATTTCAGGGGTGAAATCTGGAAAAGATGACTTTATCAGTAGGGACAAAGTTATCTTGTCTCTCCTGGTGGTGGGCCTTGTTTTTAAGATCCAGCCATGAGCAAAATTGTCATTAGGGAGCCCAAATTTGATGAAACCCAAAGTCCCTGAGAACCTGCTGAGGATCAGAAGGTTGTGTGAACTTCATGGATCTTCTCAGGCATGGAGTGTTATTGATCTTGTCCCCCCTGGTAGTGACTTAAAAGCTGGACTTTGCCTGTAGGACCGGGGGATTGGTGTTGGCTCCTGGCTGTTGTCACCTGGAGGAGCAGGCTTGGGATGGAAAGGTCCAGACCTTGAGCTCAAACACCTCCATGCTTTGGGAAAAACCCCTAACAGGGTGGCTGATTTTACCTTGCCCTTGCCCTTTGATGGTGCATGGAGGAGTAGATACAGCTGCCCATCTGTCCCAGGAGGTGACAGAGGGGTATAAGATCTGCCAGAAGCTGTTGGTGAAAAAAATTGAGTGGGGAATGCAAATGTAGACTATTTGCCATAAAAAGGCAGTGATGAGACATTTCCCTTTTGGGTTTCCATTTTGGTGAGTTACTAAATTGGGTGCGTAAAGCCACAATTTAAGCATTTTTGGGAGCTCGCTTACATCAGAACAGTGACAACCTTGATCCCATTACCTGGTGACTTGGACATAGAGGTGGCATCCAGTCTGTAATTTTTGCTGGTCAATTAGTATTGACTGGTGATGAAGCACAGCGTTCAGCCTTGATTGATGAGATGAGTTAGGGTGAATGCTTCTTGATGAACTACTGTCTGTGCAGACAACTAGTAATTGCTTCCTGATAAACCTTTTGGAATATGTGTTCTGCTTGCAGCAATGCTGGGAGCATGCGAAGAACCACCTATATACTGATATTTTTTTCTTCTTTTCCTTTCACTCCAACAGATTGTCCAGACTCTGCGCCTTCCTCCACTGAAACAGGGGGAACTAATTGTTTAGCTCCTGAGGAGCTTTCAGGTAAGACATCTCTTGTTGCCCTTGATTTTGGCTGTGGGTTGCATTGACTGATGGTCCTGATGGAAGACAAAGTGATACTGGGGAGTTTTGGGGATGCTAATCATTGAGAAAGATATTTTCGAAGGGGAATTAGGTTTCATTTCAGTAGTAGCCACGTACCTCTCATGCAGAGGATACACTGAAATCCCAGGTGAGGTTCTCCATCCCCAGAAGTCTATATTTTTTTTAATTACTTCCTTATGCTCCATTAATTTTTGGATGGAGGCAGGAAGAGGCATGTTAGGGAAGGTTGATGTTGGCCACTTGTTTGTTTGGATGCATGGATTATTGGAGCAGGTATGGCTGTGCCTTATAGAAGGATTCAGTGTCAAGCTCTCTTTGACTTGGTGATAGTGGTAGCACCTCTTGTCTCTGGGATGAGAGCTGTGCTTGGGCTTTGCTCCTGGTAGGATAACCAGCATCCCATATCTCATGCATGAGGCTTGTGGTGCTCAGGGAGTAAAGGTGACCCCATTTTTTTCTGAAGATGTTGCAGAAGGAGTTGGATTTGATCCTTATGTGTCCCTTCCAACTTGAGATATTCTATGTTTTCCCTTGTTTTCCTGTTTGTCATCTCCTTCAGCCTCCAGGTGCTGTTGTGGGATGGGGGTTTGGAGGGTGGCTTCCCCACTCCTCTTGGGCTTTTCATAGAATCCTAGAATGGTTTGGGTTGTCAGGAACCTTTAAAGGTCATCTAGTTCAACTCCTAACACCTTTTCCAGGGTGTGATGTCTCTAGAAGCTCAACTCCCACCCTGGACTGGCCAACTCTGTGGCTGGGCTCTGTCTCTACAAGGATTAAAGTTTCTGAAGCCATGTACCTGCATGTACTCGCTGATATTTGAAGATGCTCTCCTTTGTGGGGATATCTCCCTGATCTACAATTTATTCATCTTCCTGAAACTGGAATTTCAGAAATAGGTTGGTGGTGACAGTGTGTATGTGCGTATGCCCTTGCCTCTCTCCAGGAACTGCATAGGGTGTGGATGTCTTTAAGTGAGCCTTGTTTGTTTTTCTTTGGGTGTAATGTATACCCTGTCTGTTATTTGAGAGGGGAACATATTGTTTGCTCAAAGGACCTAATGAGAATTAATCAAACAGCAGGGGAGAGGGAACAAAGAAACTTGCTGCTTTTTTAATGCAGAAGACTTTTGGGTTTGTCTTTAATTTTTTGCTGTTGGAGCCTATAACTTTAGAGAAGAAAAACTGTAAAAAGAAAAAGACAAGAAGAAAACCAACACAATAGGGATGTTGTTAAATTGGGTTTTATTTTTTCCTTTTTCCTTCTGAAATACATCCATTGTGGACAGTAGGAGAGAGTTCATTTCCACAGGATACCACATGAAATAAGCAGAGGAAGTACTCACTTTCTGTAAGGTTCAGTCCATTGATAACGTCTCATTTGGCTGCTCTGCTCCTGAAGGGAAGGCAGGAGTTGGAGGGCTTGGGCTGCAGGAAATAACACAACTCATTCCCCAGTGCGTCCTGAAGGGCCATGGGAATGAGAAACCCACCTTCTTAATAGACCCTCATCCCCAAGAGAAAACACATTTTCCCCCTGAAAAAGCATTTAAAATATTTTTTTAAATTATTTTGCTGGGTTGGATTTTTTTTTTGGTCTTCCTTATCAAAGACCTCCCCCTTCCTGCAAAGCCTGGAAACAGAACCTTTTACGATCATTAGCACTCTTTTTTCCTCCCAAAATGTAATTGTAGCCATTTAGTATAATGAGGAGCTGATAGGAGAGTTGACTCCTCTCAGCTAGGATAGGAGCTGACTCCTCTCAGCAGATAGGAGTTGGAAGGGATACTGTTAGCTACCCAAGCCTTGAAACAAAGCCGAATGCCTCCACATGAAAGAGCATTTGTTTTGAATTTGCTCTGATTTACTGGCATCTCCCTTCCATATGCAGAAATGCAGTGTCGTTGTAGAAACAGACACAACACACCACTCTGATCAATGTGCTTCAGAATGCTTTATTGCAACTGCACAGGCTTTTTATACTATCAACCAAACAACAACATACGAACGCCATAGGCTGAAGGGTTGTTTTTCACTTTTCCCATTGGTCATTTTTTCCCGCCTTCTTCTTGGCTCTGCGCGGTCTGCACACCCTGTCTCCATGGTCACCGTGTTCTGTGAACTTGTTACAAAGCTTTCAGCATGAGTGACTTCCCTATCTCAAGGGAATGCAGAAATATTGTCAAGGTCAGTCCCTTCTGCAATCAGAGCCAGGTTGCTGGCAGACCCGCTGCCTCCCCTGATAATTCTCCCTTTTTGTATTTGTGTTACAAAAACTGCCTGTAGAGATTTCTGCAGGGCCCTTTGTAGAAACCTCAACAAACACAGCAGTAGGAGTAAGACAACTGCTACAATTACCAAAACCAATGATCAGGTTTTAACCATTGACAATATCCATCCTGAAATTCCCCACTCATGAAACCAATTGTCCAGCCCAAAGAATCCATTTTCTTGTTGTATCTTTTGTGTTTGATTTATTAATTTCTGAATGCTCGCATGAATCGACTGAGAGTGGTCAGATAGATTCATGCAGCACATGCCATCAAAATCTCGATACCCATGCCCATGAACCAGCAACAAAAAATCAATTGCTGCACGATTCTGTAAGGTGGCATGTCTTACAGAATCCACATCTGTAGCTAAGGCACTTAATACCTTTGCTGTTGCATTTGTTTGCTTTGCCAAACAGCAGGCTACTTTATTTAATTGAGTTAAAGTCTTTGCAGCAGAAGCTCCCAGGAAAAACAAGCTGGCAGCAATTATTTCCCCTCTAGTCCACAAACTGATATTATCATCACATTGCTCCCCCATGGGAGACCATCTTTGGCGGTGCCAATGGGTACGATTAATAATCATGCTAATGTTTGGTGTAAGCAGTGACCAGCGACCAATAGTACATGGACCCCCTACCATAGCAGATGGGAGGCCTGGTCATGCCCGGTCTCCACATATTCAAAACACTCCCGGGGGCAACCTCCGTGGTGATGGGACTCCTAACATATTCGTTATGTTACCACACCAAGCTGAGGCGTTACGGAACACCTCAGTGCTTGGCGACACATCCTGTGTCGGCAAGGTGCGGTCACCCTTATGGTATTTCCCATTGAATAACACACACCAGGGGCTGTGTATGCTCCCCAGAATCTGCAGCTCTAGTGGTTCTGCAGCTCTAGTGGCTCTGCAGCCACAGGCAGCTTGTGGTAATTGTCAATAAGGCGCAATAGATTGTTGGGAGAGTGATACCATTTCCCAGAACCGCTGCCATTCATGTAAATCTGTGTGTTATTTGAAAGTGGAGGCCCCACCAGACACGTATGAAATGGCTGTTCTGGCATCGCCATTGATGCACAGAAGGTTGTCTGGTTCAGTGCTTTAGCCAGAGTTACCCA
This sequence comes from Hypotaenidia okinawae, assembly GCA_027925045.1. NCBI lineage: Eukaryota > Metazoa > Chordata > Aves > Gruiformes > Rallidae > Hypotaenidia > Hypotaenidia okinawae. The sequence continues at coordinate 1,235,005 of BSDF01000005.1, forward strand.
TATATTCGTGCCATTCCATGGCCATTCCGCCATTCCACACACTCACTGTCAGTATCAGGAGTGTCCAGATGCAGATAACACCGACTTCACATTTCGTGCAGGCACCCATTGTGGTCCGCAATCTGTATAGACACAAAGCATAGCCCCTTCCCCAGGTCAATAGGTTGTGCGGACCAGACCATTGGCCTGTGACTAGGTCTTTTATTTGGACCCTAATTCCTTTTTGCAGGGTTGATTTAGAAAAAGAGAAGAAAAGCGGAAAAAAATTGGAGGAAGATCAGAACCATCTAGGCAAGATAAAAAGTTAAGAACATAAAGAGCTTTGTCCAGCCATGCCTGTGGCGGTTCTCCCAACATTCCCCCTTTTCATATTTGAAGCTGATGCTTCAGTGTGCCATGAGCACATTCAACAATTGCTTGTCCCATTGGGGAATGAGGAATACCAGTAATGTGAGAAACCCCCCACAAAGCAAAAACCCACTGGATTTTCCGTGAAACATAAGCCAGACCATTGTCTGTTTTCGCTTGCTCTGGCACCCCCAAAATGGAAAATGCCTTTTGGAAGTGTCGAATAATATTATTTCCAGCTTCCCCTACGTGGGCCGTAGCTACCAGTGCATGAGAGTACATATCCACAGTTACATGCACATATTTCAAGTGACCAAATTCATTAACATGTGTAACATCCGATTGCCAAAGCTGCAATGCTTGCAGTTTGTAGGGGTTGGTACCATAGAAAACTGGTATGTGATTCCCTTGATGTTCTGGACAGGCAGCCACAATGGAGCGTGCTTCTGAATGTGATAATCTGAACTGTTTCCTCAAGGCTGGAAAACCTTGGTGAAAAAACTGATAAGAAAGGATAGCTTGTTGATAAATATTAGGGACAGGCCCTAGTGCAAGAGCAGAAACCAGTGCGTCTGCCTGGGCATTTCCTTCAGCGTAAAACCCTGGTAAATTTGTGTGATTGCGAATGTGCATGACAAAATACGGTTCTTGTCTTTGCTGTATCAGCTTCCACAGAGCAAGCAACACTGCAAACAGCAGTTGATTGTCCAAGGCGGTAAGAACCACCTTATCCAATTGTCTCACTAAATTTGCTACATAGGCTGAGTCTGTAACAATATTTACAGGGCCTGGAAACAGTTCAAAGGCTAAAGCCATAGCACACAATTCTACTACTTGGGGAGATCCTTGTTGCAGTGCTATTTCAGATTTCTGCTATCCATTCTCTTGCCAGACTACTGCAGCCTTTCCAGTTTTTCCTGATCCATCTGTAAAGACTGTTGGACCAGATACGGGTTCAGATTGACTAAGTAGCTTCTGGCCAAAAGGTATTTCTTGTGCTAATTTTATCAGAGGGTGTGAGGGCAGATGATAAGTAACCTGTCCCTCAAATCCAGCTAGGGCAGCTTGTAGCTTGTAATTGTTGGCAAAACACCATTCAAAGTACCAATTCTGTACAGGTAAAACAATTTGACTAGGATCTCTCCTGGTCAGTTCAACACATCTTTTCCTGGTTTTTATAATAATGTCTGAAATCAATTGAAACAATCCAGGTGCTGTTTTTTGAGAACGGAATGGTAAAAATAACCATTTTTCGTTCTGTTATGCCAATAGAGAAAAGGGTATTAACTTATCAATTAACACAAACACTTGTATTTCACATGACAAGTCAATTCTGTTCACAAATTTGTAACTCAGGGCTTGCTCCGCAAGATGTATGACAACTTGTGCTTTTTTAGTTAATTGCCTAGGTTCATTTGGGTTGCTAGAATGCTTTAGCAATTCTAGTAAAGGTTGCAGTTGTGAGTTGGTAAGTCCCAAGTAGGGTCGAATCCAATTTAATGTCCCCATCATTTTTTGGATATCATTAAGGGTTTTGATTTTCATGTCCAGCTTGACAGGCTGCGGCTTTACCTGCCTTGCAGCTACAATCATGGCCAGATATTTCCATGGGGCTATTTTTTGAACTTTCTCCATGGCAATGACCAGACCAAATTGTTGCAGGCTACAAATGTCTGCTTGTTCCATGTTTTGTAACTGCTCTTCAGTATCTGCGGCTAGCAAGATGTCATCCATATAGTGATACCAATACCCTGTAGGGTAGGTCTCACATACCAGGGATAGAGCTTGAGCAACAAACCATTGACAAATGGTAGGCGAGTTCTTCATACCTTGAGGCAGAACTTTCCAATGATACCTTTTTGCAGGCTCATTATGATTTACAGTTGGTACAGTAAAGGCAAATTTCTCCTTGTCCACAGAGGCCAAGGGTATCGTAAAGACACAGTCTTTTAAATCCATAACTACTATATCCCAATCCATAAGGATCATTACTGGTGAGCGAAGTCCTGGTTGCAAGGCTCCTATAGTTTACTTGCCTTAGGTCATGTAGAAGTCGCCATTTCCCTGATTTTTTCTTTATCACAAACACAGGCGTATTCCAGGGACTGTTGGACGGTTCAATATGTCCCGCAGCCAATTGCTCATTCACTAAGTTTTGCAGGACCTGCAATTTTTCCAGAGGCAGGGGTCAGTGATCCACCCACACAGGTTTCTCAGTTAACCATGTCAAGGTTAAGGTGGGCTGTTTAACACCCTGCAACACAGTGGCCTCTGTCAAAAATCTGTTGTGATTCTCACTCCCCATTGTGATAAACAATCTCTGCCCCATAAGGTCAAGGGGGCATGTGTCACATATGGGCGGACCGTAGCTGTTTGGCCCTGAGGATTAGTGATGAGAATTGGCTTGGCTGACACCCTGCCTTGTGCTGTCCCCCCAAGCCAACCACCCCAACACCCGCATTTACAAGTGGCTATGCATTGGGCCAAATAAGGTGTGAAATAATAGTTACATCTGCTCCAGTGTCCAAGAGCCCCTGGACTCGAATGGATGACAGCGAGTGATTTCTGTTGACAAGTATGCAGGACAGCTGGGGCCACTGATCAGTCATCTGCTGCAACCAGAAAATGTGAGGAGATCCAGTCAACCCAAATCCTCCATCTTGACGCTCCAGTTACTCTGTTCAGGGAACACAACTCACAAAAGGAACAAGTTGAGCAATATGCAAACCTTTTGGGATGGTTACTGGCGGGTGAAGGGTGGAAACCATTGCACAAATTTGTCCTGTATAGTCAGTGTCAATGACTCCTGTATGTATAAAAAATGCCATTAATAGTACTACTGGATCTTCCTATCAACAAAGCACTCAGTCCTCTCCCTATTGGTCCCCAAGCGTCAAGGGGAACTTTGTTAACATCGCAATTCAGTGTGGTTACCGTATTGGTGGTGGATACAGCAATGCGGGCAGATCTGCTGGTTTTTCCAGTAAGTTGGTCACATAAGATGCTGCTGTTTTCCCAAAAAGGAGTTGTTTGAGGGTACTTGTGTCTGGGCGCACCCTTTCATGCTCTTCCTGCCGTTTCCCTGCAAGGGCTGTCTGTTCACATGAAATTTTGACTTGCACTGCTTTGCAAAGTGTCCCAACTTTCCACAGCATTTACAGGTTATATCTTTTGCAGCAGCACTCACCCCTTTCATCTTGGGCGCCTTTACTGGGCAGTTGGCTTTCATACGTCCCTCCTGCCCGCACCCATAACATCTCGGTCCCGATTTACTTCTCAGCACGGCAGCTAGAGCGGCTATTTTATGCTCTACAGTGCTGATCTTGGAACAGGCAGTCACGATTTCCTCTATAGAGGGATCCCCAGGTAAAGCTACTGACTTTCGAAAACTCACTTCACAACTCAAGAAGGGTTATAAAGCAGGTATGTTTATTGCAGCGCTGGGTGAATGGGAGCTAGCGCCTCCTAGCTTGCACATCGTTTCACCAAGCAGTCAGATATTTATTACACAAAGTCATGCATATACATAAGAATCCCGAGAAAAGGTTGGGTTATTCAAAGCAGTTCCGAGAATTCATTTCCATAGTCTCTGCCTTTAGCTGCACAAGCGCAGTGCATACTGGTGGTTGTGGGCAGGGGTCTCAGGGATGAAGGCTGTATGTCTTCCTCGCTGTGCACTTTTCTCCTTTTCCCCCAAACTTGCTTAGATCGGCTTCTTTAACAAGGTCAGCATGTCTGTTCCATCTTCTCAGCAAGTTCTTTCTGCTAGGTTCCTGTTTCTTTATCTTACTCAGTGGTTAAAGTTATATATGGTTTAGCAAAGGCATCATGTTTTTCATCTTATACAATGACTAAAGTTATATATGGTTAAGGTAAATAGTTGCTTTGTTGTTAACCCTTAAGTGTTAGTTCCCTCTATAACTTTTATTATCTTACGGCAATCATCACTAGCATTATCTTTTGCCAATTGTTTACACAGGATGTGTCATAGACTGTCATCCTCAAGGGCTCTTTTGGCCCCTGCCTTATGGTTACATAGCACTGACAAGGGGCAGCCATCTCCATGGTTTTAATCAGAGCAGATATGCTAATTCTTTGAGCTTGTTCTAAAAGGGGTATATCCCACTGCAGTTGTACCTTGTGGATTAGAATAAGGACCTGTGCCCATGAGGGCGTCGACCCCAGCCCTGAACCTGGGGTCACCTTGTTGTAGCCCCATATTATTCACGGCTGCTTTCTCAGCCGGCTGCTTTCTCAGCCGGCTGCTTTCTCAGCCGGCTGCTTCCACATTGATTGGAATACCATCATGTGAATCGGCTCAAACAACACTTGCGCCAGATGTGTTATATCAAATGGAGCAAGCAAGTCAGTGTTAATAACACGAATGAGTTGCATCACTTCACGAGAATTAAGTCTGAATTTCTGGACTTTGGGCTGCAAATCCTGCACCACCCTCCATGACAAGGGATTATGCTCTGCACAGTACCTGGTGCAGCTTTAAATATGGGATAAGCCATCACATCATCCTCAGGGGGCTCGGTGGCAACTTCCATCTGGGTGGTATCTCAGGGCAAATCAAGTTTTTCCACCAAGTCCCAGTCCCCCACTTCAGCTGCTTTTTTTCTTACTTGCTGCCAAAGGTGCCCTGGCTGCCACAGCAGCACAGTTACCAGAGCTGGAGGCAGCGTCCAGGGTATGGTCTTTGCCTTTTGGTCAGGCAAGAGGGACCCCCTTTTGGAATGTCTGCCCGTTTAACAGATCGTCTTCCTCCTCATCACTGTCCCCACTATCAGGCAAGGGTGGACACAGAGGTGTGAAGCCTCCTCCCCAGGACAGATAGAGGGCTCCAAAGGCTTATTGACTAAATGCATCTTGGCTGATTGTTGCACCCGGGTTTTCCAATTATCCAGATACTCCTTTGGAGTTGTGCAGGGTTTTTTAGGCAGCAGCAAATTGGGCGCAGCAAAGGTCCTGGTAGTTGCTGGAGCGGAGGGTTCTGTAGGGGGTGAAGGCGGCTTGACTGGCTTATTGGAAAGCTCAGAGCCTTCACCTTTTGTTTCTACCACCACTGAATAGTGGCCAATTCAGTAGCATCTCTAGATCCTGTGGGGACGGCATCCCAAAGCTTTTCCCCCACTTTCTCCCAACATGAGACACTAAATCCTACTGCCGCATCTGTTGAAAACCCCCAATGAGTAGCCCACAAGAGTGTTCACTGCAGCCCATAGACATTAGTTTTTACGCCTTTTTGGGCGAGCAGAGCTTTCCATGTAGATAATACTGTCTGCTCCTCTTTTGTAAACAGGATCCCATGCAGTTTCTCTGGCAGAGTCCTGCCTGTGTTTTCCCATTTGACACCCACCCCCCCCGCCCTGCCCTTTCCACCTCCCTCTCATACAGAGTTTATAACCTCCTGTGAAATGCCTTTATTTACAAATTGGCATCCTGTTATAATCTGAAATTGAGGCATCTTCCTGTGGAACTAGGGCTATATATTTGTGTCAAGGATAAACATTTGCTTGGGAATTACTTTTTTTTAAAGTCACTTATTCTTGGTTTATTTTCAAGCACACCTCTTTTAATATCTTTTATTTGCTTTGAGCACTGCAGGGTGCTGCACCCTTTACTTCCCAGCCTCATTGGAAACGTAAAATCCCCCTTGCTTACCTAAAAAACAGTATCCAGTCCTGGAAAGGACAAAGTTATCAGAGTTTAACACCAGGATGGCAGCACGGAAGCCTCTGGAGCAAAGCAGGCTGCCTGCCAGACTAGGAGCCTCCCAGCTCACCTTTTGCACATCATTTCACTGCGGCTGGCAGGGAGGAGGGAGCCAGCCAGCTTGGCACCAACCCAGGGGGTCTTGGCTTGGCCACTGTTGCAGTTTGCTGTAGCTGTGCTGCTGAGATGGCTTTTGCAAAGCAGCAGTTACAGTTTGTTGCAAGTTCCAGACAGTAAACTTCGGCCAATTCAAGGCCAAAGTTATCTCTGACGAATCACAGATGGATTCATAGCGCCTCTGTGAATCACATATTCGAGAAAAAAACTCCTGGCTGGCGCACTTTGCCACCGGAACGCAGAGTGGGAAGATGTGACCAGCTGCACCGATAGCCAAGGCCAGAAGGAGGGGGGAAAGGAATGTGGAAAGAAAGTTTCCCCTGCAGCTCATGGAGAAGACCATGGTGAAGCGGGTTGTCCCCTCACAGCCCATGGATGAGGACGGGGAGCAGAGACATCTATGCCCTGTGAAGAGATTGATCCACGCCTCAGCAGGTTTGCCAGGGAACTTGTGACTTTTGCGGGGAGCCAGGCCGGGGGAGCCCGGGCCCAAATGTCGGAACCCTATGGAAGGAAGTCCTGCTGAGAGGCCTGTGGTGAGGAGATGACCCCCTGATGGAGAGGACTCATGCTGCAGAAGTTCGTGGATATGACTCTCACGTGGGTGGGACCCCACGGCGCTGTAAGCGAAGTATGTGTGTGTGTGTGGAATGCCCCCCCCCCCAGCTGAGACAGAAGACAGCTCGGGCAGAATGGACTGAAACCCCCACTCCCCATTCCCTGCCCCTCCTGGTGCTGTGATGGGAGGGAAGAAGGGAGCGAAATTGATGATTAAAGCTAAGGGTACGAAGAGGTGAGAGGTGGGGGGAAGTAGAAGTGTTAAGATCTGGGGAAGGAAAGCAACTGGTACCGCCGGAACCTCACTCCCCATTCCCTGCCCCTCCCCGCGCCATGTTGGGGGGAAGAAGGGAGTAAAATCGTGATGAAGTTTAAGTTTGCTAAGAAGGGGAGGGGTGAGGGGAAGGCGCTTTAAGACCTGGCCACTTCTTACTCTTATCTTGTTCCGGTTCACTGGGTGTATTAGTCGTAGTTGTAATAAATCACTTTCCTTTATTCTGTGCCGAGTCTGTTTTGCCCATTGCACTAATTGGAGAGTGATCCCTTGTCATGGTTTCACCCCGGCTGTGGGCCGAGATCCACGCAGCTGCCTGCTCTTTAAAGTAAAAGAGCAGGGGAAGAGGGAAAAGGGGGGAAACAAGGGAAGGGAAAAGGAAGGGGCAAATAACTGCAAAACCAAGAAACTAAGAGGCCCGTGGGTTGGGATAAGGATAGTTTACTAAGATAACAGAAAGATAAAATATAACAATGCTAACAGGACTTTAGAGCAAAAGGATATGAAACTATTGATACACAATGCAGTTTCTCACCGAACCACACAACTCAGGCCGTACCACCCAGAGCTGTTCCGGAACCCGACCGTCCCCCCAAGAAGCACACATCCGCAACCGCCCCTCTTCTTCCTCCCCCGTTATCCTGGGCAGGACGTAATTGGCATGGAATACACTCTTTGGCCCATCTGGGTCACCTGTCCTGGCTTCGCCCCTCCTTTCTCATGAATAGAGAAATACGAAGAAGCTGAGAAAGTCCTTGACTGTCTGACTGCAACTAAGAACATCAGAGTGTTATCAGCACTGCTTTCATTTTAACTCCCAAACACAGCATTCCATCAGCTGCTACAAATGAAGTTAACTCTATCCTGACTGAAACCAGGACATCCCCCTGTCCTTATCTCAGGGCCTGAGCCTCCGAAAACATATTTTCTCCCCTTTTTGGCTGAAGGGGGAGTGAGCGAGCGGCTTGGTGGGCATTTGGCCTCTAGCCAGGGCCAAAACCACCACAGCCACCCATTCCAGCTCCTTTAGCCCCATGGGTTTTGTTGTTTTTTTTAAGGGGGATCATGCCAAGTGTCCTCCCTCCTTCCCTTCTGGGGACATGGTTAGGATACCCCACTCACTGCTGCAAGGATGCTGGGGGTATCCTCTTCCTGGCTCCTGGCTATTAGGTAATTAAAATCCTCCCAAGAAAATAGGACCTATTTAATTATTACTTTTAGGTGTTCTAGATCATTTTGATCCTTCCTAGATAGCCTTCCAGGATGGGGTTTAAAATATAATAATGGCAGATGTGCTTTCCCCATTAAATGATAGGTGTTTCTGTCCATTTCTATACAGCTCCATTATATCAATTTTTCCAGGCATCGACAGATTTTCCCAACCAAATGGTGCCTCGAGAACAGTTGACAATAAAATGCAGATGATCCCAACACCAGAAAGTCATTCATGGTGGTGACCATGGTCACGACCACTCAGGTTTTATCCCACAACCTGTCACGTTTTAGGGACGAATGAGGACAAAAAGATGAATTTTCAAAGTTAAGTGTCAATTCAACCCATACTCTGCTTGCAAAAGATGACCTCATGAGTGTCAGCAACTTGATCATTGGGGACATTTAAAATTTGATGGGGCAGAAACACTCATAGAGGAGCAGCCTCAGGCTGGCTAGGATGTGGGCTGCATCGTTTCCATCCTTGCTGTCTGACCAGTAATTTTAACCACATGCATTTCCCCAGTGCTGGCATGGGGGGATGCCTGTTTCTAACCACTGCAGCCAAGACTGTAAACCTCACTGCTGGGTTAAAACAGGATACACCCCATTGTAGGGTGCACAAGGAAAAATGGGATGTATGGATGTCCCGTTCCGGAATAGCCCGGTCAGGGGCAAGATTCTTTATAATTCCCAGAGTGAGATTAAGACACAAACGAGGTCAAATGTCGCATCATAAGAAAGTTTAATTATCACAGCAAAGTTTGCGAAAGGTGTTAGAGAGAGAGAGAGAAGGAAGGAAAAGAGAAAGAAAGGTAAGAGTTTGAAGTTAAAGGTGTTTGAGAGAGAGAGAGAGAAGGGAAAGAGAAAGAAAGGTAAGAGTTTAAAGTTAAAGGTGTTAGAGAGAGAGAGAGAGAAGGGAAAGAGAAAGAAAGGTAAGAGTTTAAAGTTACAGGAAAGTCATAGCTACCACCACGGGTTCCCGCGATGTCTCGCGAGTCCGGCTCGACTTCACTTCATGTCGGGTGGGGGAAAGTTCCAGTGAAAAGCTGCTTTGCTCAACATTTTATAGAGGAGAGGTGTTAGGAATTCCTAACACCTATACATATGCATGACCTGTCCCGCTTCGCATTCAAATTAACTTCATGCATAAATTCCTCCTGATGGCGCAGGCGCAGTGATCTCTGGTGGTCGTGAGTTGGGGTCTTCAGGATGAAGGCCTGTAGTCTTCATCGGGCTAAACTTTTCACCTTTTGTCTTGACGCATGCGTAGTCATCGGCATCCCAGCTGGACACTGTCATGTTAATTGGTTGTCTTGTTAGCAGTCTCCAAGTGCCAAGTGGTCCTTTGTAATTGGCATCAAAGTTTACTCAGTCCTTGGCCCTTGGTCTTAAATCTCCTGTCTGCAAAGCATCAGTCAGAGACAGGTAACTCCTTAAAGCTCCTGTCCGCAAATCATCTCATTATCTATGGATGCTTATTAGTCAGAGGCAGATTTGGAGACTCTGGCTTGCACCAAGGAATTTCCTTACAATGGAGCCCCCCAGCCCTGACCAGGTGCTTTAGGAGGGTAATGGGTTGCATGGCAAGTACTGGCTGGGGCTGGGCATGGATGGATGTCAGCCCCACTTCCATCCCCAGCCAGCTTGAATGACCCACACCACAGTCTGGCCGGCTGCCTACTGTCACAAAGGAGCTTCCTTTCCAGCACTTTTCAGCACTGAGATATTATTAACTCCTGAGGCACAGTCTCTGTTCTAACCATCCTCACTTTTTGCCTAAATCGCTTTGTTTTCATCTCTTGTCAGCGTGCCAAGGCCACTGGCTTGGCTCTGGTGCTGCTGGGGTTACAGGCTGTGTCATGGCTGCTGTTGAGGAATGGGAGGGCACGGAGAAGTGAATGGCCTGATCTTGCACACAGGGTTGAGGTTGGGGAAGGAGCTCTATTACACAGGATTTCCGTCTGCTCGTCTGCTGGCTTTGGATTAGCCCCTTGGTTTGGATTTGTTTCTTTTTTAAACTTATTCTTGGGTGTTGCCAGCTGCATCTTTCTCTGCAGTTTTTCTTTTTCTTTTTTATTTTTTTTTTTTTTTTTCATTTTTCTATTTCTTTTCAAGAAAAAAGCTTTTCTGGGCAACCATTGCAGGGATTTTCCATCCCCATCTGGATAAGGGTGGGGGCTCACATCCCCTGTGCATTGAACCTGCTGTGGGGAGCCAGCCTTGGGAGGGGTCTTTGCTAATGGGTTTGAGCCATCAGTTCCATAAAGCTTTTTCCAGGGTTTTTGGTGCTATTGGGGGTGTGATATGTTGTTTGTTAACAGATAGCCCCTTTTTTCCCTTTGCTTTTTTTTTCTTTTTCCCTCTTTTTTCCCCCTCCCCTCTTTTGGGTAGCCATTTAAATATGTGATGATGACTTTCACCCTGTTAATTAACAGGAAACATTGGGACAAGACAGGAAATTACATCAGTCTTTTATGAGGAAAGAGACAAGTAAAAAAAATACAAGAAAACATAGTTATTAGCGAAAGGAAAGAAAGTGTCAGAGGAGGAGGAGAAAAGATACCCCCCCATCCAATGGGCCCTGCTTTCTGAGGGAGGCTGCTCCAGTAATTGATTTTATTTTTATTATTTTGAAAAATATTTGACTAGCAGTGTTACCTTTGCTTGAACATGACACTTGAGCTTCCCAAAGAATCTTTTTTTTCCCCATGCCTTTTATCAGCTTCCTTCCCCAAACTGTGAGACCTAGGAAGCTCTTGGCCAGGAGACTAATTTTGGCTTGGCTCCTCAGCCCTTCAAATTGGTCTCCACCCAGTGTCACTATCTTGGTTTTACCTTGCAAGGGGAAAGAAAACCACAACCCTGTAAGAGCTAGCTCAGCCCTTCTCTACCCTTTTAACCTCACTGCATAAAAACCCTCTTCTGTCTTCATCTACTTGGTTGGGTTGTACCAACAATAGTGAAGCACTGCAGAGTGGTTGCAAGAGGCCCCGGGGATGCTCTTGGTGATGCTCCTCCATGTGTGATGGTGGGTACCCCACTCTGTGGTCATTCCTTATCCTCCCTTGGGGATGAAGTAAGATGCCTGGTGGGGGTGCTGTGTAGCAAGCTGTCTTTTGGGTGAAGTCCTGGCTCCTGTGGGCTTTCCTGGCTTTTCCCTTAATATCTGAGCAGGTGGAAAAGCAGATTTCTCTATTAAATGAACAACTCGGAACCACTTGGGCTCTTAAGCCTTGTTGCAAATATGTACCTATATATGTATAGGTTAAATATATATATTGAATATATCCAATGTATTGAATGTATTATATACTTATATATAATATATATTGCTTTGTTATTCTAAGTTATATATTATATATAGTTAGTTATTCTCTCTCTAAATATAAAATTATATGTAGTATGTATATAGATTGAATAAATTTTGTTTGTTGAGCCACTAAAATTGCATCATTAAGAGCTGGCTTCACATTGGAGAAACTTGGGTGTTGGGAAGGTGGTGAAAATTCAAACATCCTTTGCTTTTAGAACTGGTGAAGTTGGCTCTGGATTTGGTGATTTTCAGTGATGGAAACCAATGGGTTGAATTTATAGATGCTAAAAATTGCTGGGCATTGCTGCTATGGGGGAGCAAATTCCGTGGAGAGTGATGCAAAATAATGCCAGAGGGGTTGTGTGCCTGTTTGTATGTTGGTGTGTGAGCTGAGGTTTTGAATAGAAAAGCAGGGAAAATAGCAAAATAGTTGAGAAATTAAGCTGTGAGATAAGGTGCTGCTTGCCCATGCAGAATGGCTGCTGATGACCCCATGGCTGGGTTCTGGCAACACTTTCCTGGGCAGAATGGATGGAGTAAATAGCTCCATAAAATCATCCTTTGAGCAGGAATCAATAACAGGAGTTTTATTTGGTAAAGGAGTTGGGAGCCTTGAGTTACATCACTGCATTTGAACTGATGAATTAATTTTCTTTGAAAGCCAAGCTGAGACTCCTTATCTCATTATAAGGAACAAACCCATAAATCTTCATAAGCAGAGGCCCATAGTTTTCCTGTTCTTTGTCACAGCTAAACATGGAAAATGTCCCCTATTGTTGGAGGCTTTTTAGTGAACAATAGGCACGTGAGCAATCCAGCCTTTGAATTGTAACGACTGTGTGCATGCTGTGGGGCTTGTAACCAATCAGGGTGTATGATTGTATGCATTTAACTAATAGAGGCCAGACACGTACACAGAGGAGATGGAGCTATCCGGATGCGAGCACATGGCACGGGTCTATATAAGCTGAGGAACGGTTTGAACAAACGACATTCATCTGATCCCTGAGTGTTTGTCCAGGATCTCCCGCAAATGGCGCCCGAGAACTGGGACCCTCAGGTACACTGCTAGAGTTGCCAACAGCAGCTTGATAGACGCAGGAAGGAGGGTGGAAAGCCAGCCGAAATTGGTCGCTGCCCTGGTGACCACATTCCGCAGTGCCCAGCGGACAGGGAAGAGGAGGTGCACCTTGGACAAGGTCCAAAAAGAATCTTACTTGAAAGGCAAGTGAGCAGTCCGGGAGGAGATGGGGGTGAAGCTCCTCCAACATACACTCTCTGTGAGAGGAATTACGTATCAGACGCAAGCGCTGGAACGCTTGCTGCAGTGGGCACGAGACAGAAACTTCATCCCTGGGGTCGGAACAGCATTGAAGTCGTCCGTCTGGGAAGCCATAGGAACTAGCCTGTGGGACACGATTAGATGCGGCGGCAAGGAGGGGAAGGAAGCCGCCAAACACTCCATTTTGTGGAGAAAAGCTTTACGCATGGGGAAAGAAGAGCAGACTGCGGTTGCTTTGGCCTTTGTAGCTCTGACACCCGACGAAAAAGAAAAGGGTGCGATCACTGCCCCTTCTACCTCGTTACTGGGTCCTCGGGGCCCCGCCATGCTTCCACCGCCACGTGGTCCTGAGCTACCCGCCACACCAGATGGAAGTGTACTCGAGGCAGGCGGAAGGAAGACTGAGCCTCAAGCGGAAGTGATGCCGCTCGAAAACCAAGGGGGCAGTCCTTCTTGCAGACCAAGGCAGAGACTATCCACCACTGCCTGAGACCCCCGCTGAAAGAACAGTGACCTCTGCTGGGAGGAGGCTGTCACCAGGAGCAGTGGAAGACTTGTTGAGGGACGTCCATAACCTTGACCTGGCAATGAAACCGCGCTCCCCGACTCACCACCTGCACCGCTGCGTTACAGCGAACCTAGCAATTCATTTAACCCGGTTTTTCAACCAACATCAGGAGGACCAGTCCCGGGAGGGCTGACGTTGCCCACTCCCACGCAGCCTCTGCCGGTGTCTCATGACGGAAAGGAATTCCTCAAACCTTTCCAGTCGTGGTCTACCCAGGGGGAGGGGGATATAGATGGGAAGCTTTTGACTGGAGACTATTAGAAAAGGTGCGGTCTGCTATTGCGCAGTATGGGTTACAGTTGCAAGTTATACAGATATTTTTACTGCTGACCTATTGATTACTTACACTGTCACAACTGGATCCAAGTACAATGCCTTGGAGAGATGGGAAAAATTGGTTTGGGATAAATGGACTGGAAATAAAATCTTACCAGCCACAATGCCATTTTTGTCAGGTTTAAAGAGGTTTGCTAGGGAGTTGTTTGGAAAAATGAAACTGGGCTTGATTATCTATGCTTTGTTTCAGCTCTCTGTGTGTGACCTCTTGTTGATTACCAGCATTTTGTGCCAAATAGAGATGTAAATTTGTTCCTCGTTTAGCAGGGAAGGTGGCACGATGTGCTTTGTCATGTTAAGGAAGATGAAGACAGAAAGACACCTGCACAGGGGGAGTCCCCCAGGGTGGGACAACCTTTTGTATAGGAATGTTGTGGTTCTAATATCCACCCGTTAACTGTCAGTTGTTACTAAAGTTGTCTTTGCAGTAGTGCAGATAAAATCTTACCCTGATCAGTACAAAAATAATAAAATCTTAGTTTTGTACTACACTATTTAATACTAGCCCTTTTTCTGAACAGAATGATCTTTCTGGTAGTTTTAGGTTTGTGAAGGATAAGAATTTACTGGTTTACAATGTAGTTTTAGGTCCTATGCTGCTAACAAGCATTGTTAGAGGCTCATTAGCAACATTTGTAGCAATAGCAGTATTAATACTATTAAGTTTTCTGTTTTCCTTTCCTATCACATAATCCTTTTTGCAAGGGGAGATGGCTGAACAATTGTGGTACCCTGTAACTGCTGGAAAAGCAGTCGATGAAGGTTTTTGCCATCAGCTTCACTGTGTTTATCCACAAGAAGAGTATCAACCAGCCTTTAGATGCCATGCATGCTAGTGCTGATTGGTTTAGCAACTGATGCAGCAGCACAATGGGACCTGGAAAATTAAAACCAGGAAGACTTAAGCTCTTAAACACCTGCCCTACTGTGGTGGTTAGGCCCTGGCTAAAGGCCAGACGCCCACCAAAATCAGTCTAATTGGGCGGCTCAAGAGACAAACTCGTTAATGACACGGGCAAAACAGACTCAACACAGAGTGCTGAAGAGAAAATTATCTAATTTATTACGCTTAAGGGAAACAGTGAAAGAACCAGAGTCAGGAGTGCAATCAACAATCTTGAAACAAATGCAACCAGGCAAACACTTTTCCCCCACCACTCCCTCCTTAGCAGGCTTTAGTTAGAAGTTTGCTCCCTTCTTCCCTCCCGGTCACAGCCCAGGAGGGGCAGGGACTGGGGAAAATGGCGGTCTCGGTAACACCTTCCCCCCACCCCTCCATTCTAAAGCAGACTGCCCTTTTAGCCATGATTTTGCTCCCTTCTTCCCCTTTCCTGCTCGCAGCACAGGACAGGGGGGCAGGGACTAGGAGATGGGGGCTTCGGTCAGTCCCTTGCAAGATGGTTTCCTTCTCAGCCGGGATGGGGGCATTCATTCCACACCCCCTCCCCCTGCTGCACCATAGGATCTCACCCATAAGAGCCAGTCCTCCACGAACTTTTTCCAAGGCAAATCTCTTCCCACTGGGCTTCATCTCTGCTATGGCTGGCAGCAATAAATCGCAACGTCTCTCAGTCCCAGTCCTCCACGCGGCTATGATGCCTCCTCCAGCAAACCTGTTTCGCTCATCTCTGTAGGTCGCTTGTGCTGGCAGGGGCTCATCCTAAGTAAGTCACACGGCATCTTCTCTATGTCTCCACTGGCTCCACCCAGCGTGGAGCCTCTCCACTGGGCAGGTCGGGTTTCTGCCTCCTCCATGGGTCCTCTCCTCCAGCTACTCCAAGTGCTTCTGCCCGGGCTGCAGGGGCATCTCTCGCCTGGGTACCTGGGCGCCTACTCCTCCCCCAGCCTTCCTGGCCTTTTGTGTCTGTCAACTGCTTCTATTTATATGCAAATATACATCCCAATGCCCTTAACGGGCCAAAATTGCAGTCTTCCTGGCACTCTGTGTTCTGGTTGGAGTCTTTGTCTCCTATATGTGATTCTCAGAGGCGCTATAAGCAGGCTTGCAGAAGATTCTAGCAGCCATTTTCTGCAGCCCCTGCCCCTCTCTCTCTCTCTCAGTAGCCAGCTATGCACAACTGCGACACCTACCTTCCCTCTTTGTATAATGTGCTTGAAGGGCAAGTTTCTACAGTACCAGCATAGGACTGATTGTCTTGAGGAGGAAAGTGATTATGCAGGATTGTGGATCAGGACTTCACGTCCTTTTCCAGTCTCAATATTTGCACTTAAAGCAGGTGAAAAGCTGGAAGACTGGCAAGAGAGCGGATTAGAAGAGTTACTTAGGGAAGCACAGAAAGTATATGTTAGGAGAGATGAGAAAAAACAAAAAGCAAAAGACAAAATCTTTGTAGCAGCAGTCAGAAAAAGTCAGAAAAATAAGACCCCGTCTGGAGAGAAAAGGGAAAAAGGAATAAGGAAAACACCCAGGGGACGGCCTCATCGAGATTCACAATCCCCGTCTGTTACTATTGCAACAAGAAGGGACATATTCAGAGGAGCTGTCCTAAGAGGGAACAAGCAAAGAAGGATAGGGGTGTCAGGGGCTATATCTTTTAGGGATTTCAACATCAACGGAGCCCTTGATAAAATTATGAATTGGTCCCCATAAAGAAGGAGTTTTAGTAAACACAGGGGCTGAAAAATCCACTATTCAAAAAAATTTCCAAAGAGGTGCTGGTAGCAGGGCTAGAGCCTCCAAATTGTCAAACTGCTTTTTTTTTCTCTCTTTTCCCATTTTCATGAATGAATAAACTGTGATTCTCTTTCAAAGGTAATATATCAGCAATGCCCTTAAAGGAGGGTGCTCAAGCTCTGTCAAGAACAACCCATAAACTAATTTGCACATAAACAGAGACAATGGATACTTAAAATAAATACACACCTTCATACATAGAAAATAATATTGTACTTACCTGTCTTAGTGTATTTAAGCCATAAATATGAAACATTTTGAGTCATTCAAACGAGCAGACATCTATGCAATGGGATTAGTGTTTTGGGAAATAACTTCATCGGAATGTCACTTCTTATAATTTTTGTGGATGTGGTAACCAGTTGTGTTGGGTCTTTTCTGTGCACTATGAACCTCTTTCCTAGGTTACTTACAAAACATCGTGTAGTCTAGTTTGATTTTTTTATTAAGCTATTTTTTTTTTAATTCGGAAAGTTGACTTTTTCAGCACATTACATTGCCTTCAAAATAGATTGTATTATACCAGTAAGTGATGGGTTGGGTTTGTTTGGGTTTTTTTGAGACTTTTAAATGCAAAACAGTAGGAGCGTACAAAACCTATGGTACTTTTGGTTTAAAAAAAAGAAAAAGGTTAAAAATCAACTGTTCCTTTGCCTAGCTAAGATTTAGTTTACACTCATTTTAATGAGTAATGGAGAATACCTTTTAATTCTATAGTATAAACTAGTTAATTCACGGTCATATTTTGTAATTGTTGAGTCACAAATCATGATTATAAATAAGATCTTTTTATTAAGTAGTACCTGTATGCCGGAGCCGAAGTTTTGCGGACTCAACTCGGATCAATGTGATCAAGTGCTGAGCTCCTTTACTGAAACACACACACAGCTTATATAGGTTTCTATATCAGTGCAGGAGTTACATTACATTGCTATTGGTTAGATGCTCTGTTCACTCGCCTGACATGTGTCTCACTATTGCTAATAATTGGGTGAGGCTACACAGTCACTTTGTTCCTTTTTAAGGCAGTTGTTAACATTCTTGCAGTTTGTTATCTCATGGATTTTCTTGCAACCTCCTGTTCTCACAGACATCTAGCTCTCCTGTTACTGCATACCAACATGTCTCTGCTAGCTTCCCCAGGCCTGATTATATGGGGGTCAGAAATACTCTGGATGGGCCACAAAACCCATTCCTCTCAAAATGCGTTGCTACCAAAACACATTCCTGAGCTCAAAAACACATTCCTGCACAAACTAGTTAGGAACCCCTTTTAGCTGAAAACAAGATACACTGTCTCTTAATTGGTCGTTGGTCTCATTATTTATGACTCCCTTATCTTCACTTTCTTTAGTTCCAAGGCTGTTGCACTGTTATGGCTAAGTTTTGTAGCCGCTTTCACGAAACAGCTCACACGGTTACAGCCATATTCTACTAAAATCCAAACCAAATCTATTCTTAAAAACACAAATTAAAGTTATATTAATTGTCTCTTAAGCTACATCTGTATCAATCTATTGAGCATTATTACATTTCATTGAATCAGTTGGTAGCATCCTTCTGTAAGGGTCTCACCCTTTGAACCGTACACTTGTCCCACCTGACCACCAGGTTGGAGCTTGGGGATGGGATTCCAGTCCTACTGTTTTTTTGAACCAAGGGGAAAGTTTTTCCACAACTTAAGGCGTGCAGAAGAGAGGCAGATAAAGAAGGACCACGAAAATGATTACAGGGCTGGAGCATCTCCCCTACGAAGAGAGGCTGAAGGAGCTGGGCTTGTTCAGCATAGAGAAGAGAAGGCTGCGGGGGGACCTCATTGCAGCCTTCCAGTACCTGAAGGGAACATACAAACAGGAGGGGAATCACCTTTTTAAAAGGGTAGACAATTGCAGGACAAGGGGGAATGGATTAAAGCCAAAGGAGGGAAGGTTTAAATTGGATATTAGGGGGAAGCTTTTTACAGAGAGAGTGGTGAGGTGCTGGAACAGGCTGCCCAGAGAGGTGGTGGATGCCCCATCCCTGGAGGTGTTCAAGGCCAGGTTGGATGGGGCCCTGGGCAACCTTGTGTACATCCAGGCCTGGAGGTTGGTGGCCCTGCCTGTGGCAGGGGGTTGGAACTCTATGATCCTTGGGGTCCCTTCCAACTCATACAATTGTATGATTCTATGATAAGGCTAGCGTTGTAGCGTTGCTACACCTCTAAAATGTTTGAAGTACCTTTGCTTCAAAAAGGTAGTGAGAGGAGTAAAATGCTAAGAGGGATTTTGCTCTACTAAATCAAATACAGAAAGCCTGTTTTCTGTGCAGTTCTGCAGTCTCTTCAGGCTCAAAGAACCATATTTGCAATTTTAAGGAGTGCATGCACCTGTAACTAGGGAGAGGTTATCTGGGCTTTGTACGAAGTTTGAAGATGCTTATAATTTGTGTGCATATATTTTGTTGCATGCCTCATACACAAAGTGTTCATGAAGGTGTCAAATGAAATAAGAGGCTATTTTTTTTATTTTCAGTAGTGGTTTTGAGTGTGATTGCCATAAATTTCACCTTTTAGTTCTCTGTATTATGCCATTGAAAGGATTGCAAGGTGTTAAGCAACTTGTGTTTAAAAACTAAAAAATTTCACCATATCAGTTGCTTTAAACTCAAATTACCTCTTAAAAGACCAAGGTACATATACCTCATGTGTATATAATGTTTAATATTTTTCAGAACGTTCTTCAGGTTTGCAGTTACATGTTTCTAGAAAAACATTTTATTTTTCTGTATTTTATTGTATTAGTAAGGTTGCTGCTTTGTCGCTGTAGCACCTGCCCTTATATAGCTGTGTGGATACTGCCTTGTATCTAATGTTCTATTGTCTAAAGCACTATAGGAGGGTATACAATGCATCTCAGCCTAATGGTTTTTAATTTAGGATTTTCCTGTAACTTAAGCTGTTGGGACAAATTAGCATTGGGCAACAAATATCTTGCTGGTATTTGTTTATGGGCTGCAAAGATTCAACTTCAAAAGCTGCTACAGCAGCCTGAGAAACTAGAGCTTTGTGTCATTTAGCAGTCGTTCGAGGAGGCAGAGGGAGTTAGTGCAAGAGGCCTTCATCAAAGAGTATAAGCTAAGTTGCTGTGGGAATTTTATTGTGATTACTCCTGTAGGATACAATACCTATTAAGGGAAATACACAGAATTTTTGGGACATAGCATACAAATTTAAAAAGGGCAATATATAAATTCATTTGGGTACTCAGAAAAGGACAACCCTTAAGATCAAGGAAGAGGGCAAGACCAGATAGGGAACCAGTGTTGCGGCTGGGAAGGTCTGCCGAGGGCTGCAACCCCTTCGGGCTGTGACCGCCAAACACTATGGCCCTTACCAGACCTCTTCTAGTTCTACTTGGGGTGAGTTCCTTAACCCAGGCTACGGCAAACAATCGCAGCCAATGTGTTGTGACTGCCAGGAGGGGAAGGGTAAGCTCCCAAACTTTGGTGTATCACACAATTTATCATAACTATTTGGAATCCAGAACAACGGAAACACAAAGATGTAAAAAACTAGACTTAAGATATATGGACTTGGAGGAGACCCAGGTGTAGTTATTAAAGTTGAAATCAAAGAAAGGACAAAAGAATATGCAACAGAAGCTGTTGTTTAATTAATTTTAAAAATGAAACAGGAGTAAAGTATGAAATTCCCACAGTTGCTAAAAATCTATTTGTAAATCTTACTGAAAACATTGCCAAATCATTGAATATAACTCATTGCTATGTTTGTGGGGGACCTTATGGGCGATGATTGGCTTACTAAAATCGGAATAATTGTATTTGGGGTATGCGGAGGATTGTTAATAATTCCATGTTTAATACCTTCTTTTACCAGATCAATACACCCGGTTATACAAGGGATGCAAATATCTGCGGTACCTGTTGACCCAGAACCAGGGAAAGAGAAAACCCATTCCCTGATTGTCATAAGCTCCCTTGTCCCAAAATCCAGGATCAGCGGGGAGATGAATTTTACCAGGGCTTTGGAAGGGCAGGAGGCGCTTGGGAAATGAATGCACACCAATATGGTTAAAAGCAAACACTCCATTTTATTCAAGCAAGCTGCAGCCTTTTATACCTTCAAGGAAGATAGCTGATTCACACGGATAGCTAGTTCTCATACAGATAGGTAGGGGCCCGAGATGGGGGGGGAAGCGCATCTGCACGGTATCAAGTTTTCGTTACCACTTTGGAATGTAAAGAACTGTTACAGCCTTGATTCCCATGCTTGTTAACTTCATTCTCATGCTTGTTAGCTTCTTATCAGTGCTCATGCTCAAGCTGCTGCACAGGGATGTAAAGATGGCCTCGATCAATTAGCCAGTCACCACACCTGATGATAATAAAAACAGAAGAAGATCCAAAATTAATACCAATTCGGCAAGTGTTGAATCAATTAGAAACGAAAACACAAATCAGTACTATAAAAAAAAAAATAAAATGGGGGATTGTGAAATATGTCCATCTGATTCGTGTTAATATGGAATAATGTTGGGGCCGCATAATGAAACATGACATTCTTACATACCCTTGTATGGCCATGGGCCTGGGAGGGGCAGTTTAAGATGTATATGGTTGTTGTGTCTTGTGGGGGTCGCCTGGCGGGCACTCCAGCGTGTCAGTTTAAGCAGGTGGGCTGTGAAGCTAGCCAAAACATCCACCAGATAGGAGAAGAGGGCATGCATAGAAAGAAGATGTGCCTATCCAGTCAGCCTCACCTCTGTCAGTCAGCCTCACCTCTGTCCCCGGAAAGGTAATGGAACAGCTTGCTCTGGATGCCATCTCCAAGCAATTGGAAGAGAAGAAGGTCATGAGGAGTAGTCAGCATGGATTCACCAAGGGGAAATCGTGCTCGACCAATCTCATAGCCTTCTACGATCTCATCACCGGCTGGGTAGATGGAGGGAGAGCAGTAGATGTCATCTACCTTGACTTCAGCAAGGCTTTTGATACTGTCTCCCATGACATCCTGATAGCAAAGCTGAGAAAGCATGGGATTGATGAGTGGACAGTGAGGTGGGTTGAGAATTGGCTGTCGGACCGAGCCCAGAGGGTCGTGATTCGTGGAGTGGAATCTGACTGGAGGCCTGTGACTAGCGGTGTTCCCCAGGGCTCGGTGTTGGGTCCAGTCCTGTTTAACATCTTCATTGACGACCTTGATGAGGGAATAGCCTCGACTCTCAGCAAGTACGCCGATGACACAAAGCTGGGAGGAGTGGCTGACACGCAGGAACACTGCGCTGCCATCCAGCGAGACCTGGACAGGCTGGAGAGCTGGGCAGTAAGAAACCAGATGAGGTTCAACAAAAGCAAGTGTAAAGTCTTGCACCTGGGAAGGAACAACCGTTTCTATCAGTACAGGCTGGGGGATGACCTGCTGGAGAAGAGCTCTGTGGAGAAGGACCTGGGGGTCCTGGTGGATGACAGGTTGGCCATGAGCCAGCAGTGTGCCTCGGTGGCTAAGAGAGCCAATGGGATCCTGGGGTGCATCCGGAGGAGTGTAGCCAGCAGGTCAAGGGAGGTGATCCTCCCGCTCTACTCTGCCCTGGTCAGGCCCCACCTGGAGTATTGTGTCCAGTTCTGGGCTCCCTGGTATAAAAAGGACAGGGATCTCCTGGAGAGAGTCCAGAGAAGGGCTACGAAGATGATAAAGGGCCTGGAGCATCTCCCCTATGAGGAAAGGCTGAGAAGATTGGGACTGTTCAGCCTTGAGAAGAGAAGACTAAGGGGGACCTAATTAATGTTTATAATTATCTTAAGCAAGGGATGCAGGGGGAATCAGCCAGCCCCTTTTCAGTGGTCTGTGGAGACAGGACAAGGGGCAATGGCTGCAAGTTGGAGCATAGGAAGTTCCGCACCAACATGCGGAGAAACTTTTTCACAGTGAGGGTGACAGAGCACTGGAATAGGCTGCCCAGGGAGGTGGTGGAGTCTCCTTCTCTGGAGATATTCAAGACCCGTCTGGACGCCTATTTGAGTGAAATGTCCTAGGGAGCCTGCTTCGGCAGGGGGTTGGACCCGATGATCTCTCGAGGTCCCTTCCAACCCCTACAATTCTATGATTCTATGATTCTATCCCCGGAAGACATGTAAGCCAGAGACTGGAACTGTACAGTGTGCGTTTTGGTGGAGCGAAGACTCCCTGCACTGCCTGTGCACCGCAGCACCGTTTGCTTGCCTTTATTCTTTTAATAAATTGTTAATTTTGGTTATAATCCTGTTTGGAACTGAGTAATTTATCACAAATAGTATGAAAAAAGTGAGGAGGGGATGAACATTATTTGCTGGCATCTAAAAGAAAACAATTTCCAGAAATGTCATATCCCAGATAGGTTACTCATTGTTGCACCATTTCAGTTTTCTGTTGAGAGACTCAATATCCATTTAGCCCCCAAAACATTCAACAAACTTGTCCCTTGAATCCAGTCAGGTTTTGTTTCAGTTACTATTAATAGGCCATTCACATACTACAGAAAGATTCCGTCTCCGGAGGGAGGGTCCCATGTTTCAAGTTCTCC
This sequence comes from Hypotaenidia okinawae, assembly GCA_027925045.1. NCBI lineage: Eukaryota > Metazoa > Chordata > Aves > Gruiformes > Rallidae > Hypotaenidia > Hypotaenidia okinawae. Next base: position 1,257,986 of record BSDF01000005.1, read on the forward strand.
TGCAAACTGATTCCCAAAGATTGTTAGATTTTTAATTTTTTTTTTTTTTTTAAACCTTGGGGTAACACTGTCCAGGTAAGTTGGGTTTTCCTACCAATGGTAAGACTTCAAATGCAAATAACTTTTCATTTTCTTTGGCTAATGGCAGGCAGAAGAAAGCATCTTTTAAATCTAGGACTGTAAACCAAATCTGTGTATTCTTAAGCTTTGTCAGCAGTGTATAGGGATTAGCTACCATCGAGTGCAAATCTTTAACAATATTATTTATTGCCCTGAGGTCTTGTACTATTTGATGTGTTCCATTGGGCTTTTAATTGGTAAAATAGGAGCATTATATTCTGATTCACATTCCCTCTAGAAGAAAAGGGAGGGAGGGGATCCTAATTCATCCGGTTCTGGTATTTAATCCCCCCTTTTCTTCTAGAAGCCCCTTTCCGTGTACCACGCTCCCCTATTTTACAAGCAGAGCAGCATCTCTTCAGTTGTTTCTCTTTCTCTCTGTTTTTATCTTTTTTTTTTTTCTAAAGCCAATACTAAGGGATCCTGTGGTATCGTAAGCCCACACTCCCTGTCATTCCGGATCATCTTGGAGGGTGAAAAAAACCATATCAGCATAGCCAATTTCATCCCATTTCCCTTTTCTCTTAAAAAAACCCATTAATTGCAATACTTCATCAAATTCTTTTTACTCACACTCCCACCAGGTTCTCCTCCAATATCTTTCCAATGCAAAATCTCACAATCCAGAGGGCTTTTCTTAGGGATTTCACTACTTTGTTTCCCTCCCATCGTTAGTCAGATTTACCTCTTGATTCCTGTTATAAACAACTCAACTCCCGTCTATCTGTCCAGCAATACTAACGAGAACGATACGGTTTCTCTAATACATTTACAGTTCTACACTGATTACACTAAAAAAATAAAAACAAACCATACATTTCTAGCAGGTAGTTTTCTCTCTCTCACAGATACGCTGTGACTCAGTCACTCACCACTCACACCAGAGTTAACTCATTTCGTTGTGGCAGGGGGTTGGAACTCTATGATCCTTGGGGTCCCTTCCAACTCATACCATTCTATGATTCTATGATAAGGCTCTTTTAATTAAAACTTCAAAAATAGTTAGACTGACTGTACACTAAACAAAAGCAAAGAGGCTCATTTACTGTAAATATTATGAATTGATTTGGCTGGCTTATTCATCCCCACCCTTCCTCTAAGGCTTTTCTCTGAGCTTAGTTGAAATTCCCCACACACACCTTCTCTTTAGCAGGGCAGCATGAAAAGCTGAAAAATCCTTGGCAACAACTGAATACATCAGGGTGTTATCAGCACTGCTCTCAGCCTAACTCCCAAACACAGTACTGCACCGTCTGCTAGAAAGAAAATGAACTCTATCCTATCCAAACCCAGGACAGCTGTGAAGAAATGGAGAATAGGAATGGGATCCAGGAGTAAATAATATATTTATTTTGGGCCCTACCATAGATACACTAAGCGACCTTGGGTGCATCCCTTTGCCCATGAGTAGGGACCTGGGCTTTGGCACCTCTGGTTGCCCATCAGTACAGCTGGATGAGCAGCACTTGCCTGTCTTTGTGATCTTTGCAGGTGAAAATTACTCCAGAAGTGCTAAATATTAAACAGAGAAAATAAAGAACTGCTTTCTAATTAACCCTGAAAACATATTTAAACAGACCATATGTATGCCCAATCAGCCTTACCTCTATCCCAGGAAAGATGTTGGAGAAGATTGCTCTGGAGGCCATCTCAAAGCATATGGATGAAAGAAGGTTATCAGAAGTAGTCAGCACGGATTCACCAAGGGGAAGTCACATCTGACTAACCTGATAGCCTTCTACGAGGGCATGATTGGACAGGTAGATGATGGGAGAGCAGAAGACACTGTCTACCTTGACTTCAGCAAGGCTTTCAACACCATCTCCCACAGCATCCTCATAGGCAAGCTCAGGAAATGTGCGTTAGATGAATGGACAGTGGGGTGGATCGACAACTGGCAGAAAGCTCAGTGGCACAGAGTCTAGTTGGAGGCCTGTAACAAGTGGTGTTCCTCAGGGGTCAGTCCTGGGTCCAGCCCTGTTCAATATATGCTCATGAGAAGGTGGGGGGGGACGACCCAGGAAGCTGGGAGGGGACACAGCCAGGACAGCTGACCCAAACTGGCCAAAGGGGGTATTCCATGCCAATTACATCATGCTCAGCATAAAGGGGTCTGGTGGGGGAGGAACGCAGAACTCCATGATGTGGTTTGGGGATGGTCCAGCTTCGATATGGCTCTGAGCTGTATGGCCTGAGCTGTGCGGTTCGGTAAGACACTGCACTGTGCATCACCGGTTCTATATATTTTGATGTAAAGTCATGTTATTGTTATCTCTCTCTCTCTGTGCTGCCCAATAAACTATCCCCCCTTAATAGGATCAGTAGCCTCACTTAAAACCAAGTGCTCAGAGTACCATCTAGTGTTTAACAGCTTCTTGTGGTTCAGTGCCTTGACTGCATCTGTAGGACAGAGGAAAACAGGTAATAACTTGACTGTGGTCGCCGCAGACTAATTCTAAAATCATGGGTAATAATCAAAGTAGAGCCTCGAAAAAGAACCCCTAGGGGTTCTTTTGGAAGGAATTGGTGGGATCAGGGGGCACTGAAAATAAGAAAACACTTATTAAGTATTGTAATCAGTGGTGGCCTCTTTATAAATTGGAGGATGGGGCTAGGGGAAGAACAAGAGGAAGTTGAATTTCTAGTAGACACGGGAGTGACTTATTCAGTCTTAAATCAAGCTTTAATCCCCTTGGAAAACAACTATGTTTCAGTAAAGGGTGCAACTGGCCAGGCTGAGAAGGCCTACTTTTGCAAACCTTTAAAATACAAATTGGGATCCACAGATTTTTGTATATGCCAAATTCTCCAAGGGCCCTTCTTGGCAGAGACTTATTAGAACAATTGGAAGCAACAATTAAATTTAAGCAAGGAGAAGTTACTCTGGAGGTAGATGATCACCAATACGTTCAAATAATGAGTTTATCCTTAATGGATACTCCTGTAACTGGGGGAATTGATACAAGGATTACCGATCAAGTGTATCCTGGAGTCTGGGCAACTGATGTACCGGGGCGGGCAAAGAGAGCACCACCAATAATAATAAAATTAAAGGAAGGACAGAGTGCAGTAAGAATTAAGCAATACCCATTGAAAAAGGAGGACAGAGAAGGAATTTGCCCAATTATAGAACGGTTCATAGAACTAGGGCTACTAAGGGAATGCGAATCGGAATTCAATACACCTATCCTCCCAGTTAAGAAACCTGATGGGTCCTATAGAATAGTCCAAGACTTAAGAGCTGTCAACAAAATAACAGAAGATCTATACCCAGTGGTAGCTAACCCCTACACCTTACTAACTACACTAGCCCCAGATTTAGCCTGGTTCACAGTCCTAGATTTAAAGGATGCTTTCTTTTGCCTCCCTCTACATGAAGCCAGCCAGAAAATTTTTGCTTTCGAATGGGAAAATCCCAAAAGTGGTCGAAAGACCCAGCTCACATGGACAGTGTTGCCACAGGGGTTCAAGAACAGCCCCACACTCTTCGGAAACCAGTTATCCAAAGACTTGGAATCATGGGAACCACCATCAGAAGAAGGGAAAGTTCTACAGTATGGAGACGATCTTCTCGTCGCTACCAAAACTGAAGAGTCCTGTGTCACCTGGACCGTGAGTCTGTTAAATTTCCTGGGGTTACAGGGGTATCAGGTCTCCAAGAAAAAGGCACAGGTGGTGTTACAACAGGTCACGTACCTGGGGTACGAGATCAGTGCTGGACAACGAGTCCTAGGACAGGCTCGGAAAGAGGCCATATGCCAGACCCCCCGACCACGAACTGTAAAGGAACTGAGAACATTCCTAGGCATGACAGGGTGGTGCCGACTCTGGATATGCGACTATGGTTTACTTGTTAAGCCACTATATTCCTTGATAGCAGCCAACCAGAAAGATCTCCAGTGGGATGCCAAGTCAGATCAAGCTTTCCATCAGCTGAAGAAAGCCCTGATGTCAGCACCGGCATTGGGACTTCCTGATGTAAGTAAGTAAACGCTTGTCGTGGTTTCACCCCGGCTGTGGGCCGAGATCCACGCAGCTGCCTGCTCCTTAAAGTGAAAGAGCAGGGGAAGAGGGAAAAAGGGGGGAAACAAGGGAAGGGAAAAGGAAGGGGCAAATAACTGCAAAACCAAGAAACTAAGAGGCTCGTGGGTTGGGATAAGGATAGTTTACTAAGAGAACAGAAAGATAAAATATAACAATGCTAACAGGACTTTAGAGCAAAAAAATATGAAACTATTGATACACAATGCAGTTTCTCCCCGAACCACACAACTCAGGCCGTACCACCCAGAGCTGTCCCGGAACCCGACCGTCCCCCCAAGAAGCACGCGTCCCGCGAACCGCCCCTCTTCTTCCTCCCCCCAGCCCCCCGTTATCCTGGGCAGGACGTCATTGGCATGGAATACTCTCTTTGGCCCATCTGGGTCACCTGTCCTGGCTTCGCCCCTCCTTTCTCATGAATAGAGAAATACGAAGAAGCTGAGAAAGTCCTTGACTGTCTGACTGCAACTAAGAACATCAGGGTGTTATCAGCACTGCTTTCATTTTAACTCCCAAACACAGCATTCCATCAGCTGCTACAAATGAAGTTAACTCTATCCTGACTGAAACCAGGACAGTAAGCCATTTCTCCTGTTCTCCCACGAAAAACAGGGGATAGCACTAGGAGTATTAGCACAAGAATTGGGACCATACACAGATGGGCAGTAGTATACTTCTCCAAACAATTGGACACCGCTGCAAAAGGGTGGCCCAGTTGCTTGAGAGCAGTAGCAGCTGTCATTCTAAACATCCAAGAAGCCCGAAAATTCACCCTGGGCCAGAAAATGACTGTCCTAGTTTCCCACACAGTATCCACAGTTCTTGAAAGCAAGGGAGGGCATTGGCTTTCCCCACAAAGATTCCTGAAATACCAAGCTATAATGGTTGAACAAGATGATGTTGAGATTGTGACCACAAATATCATTAACCCGGCTTTGTTCCTTGAGGGGAACACCAGGGAACCAGTGAGTCATGATTGTCTGGAAACAATCGAGGCCACGTACTCCAGCTGCACAGATCTTAAAGATGTCCCTATCGAAGGAGCCGAACACTGGTTCACCGATGGAAGCAGCTACATGTTAAATGGAAGGCGACACTCTGGATATGCTATCACCACCTCTGAAAAGGTTTTAAAGATAGCCTGTTCTTGAGGCTTTGTAGTTTTGCAATAATATGCTTGCAAGGACCTTTTGTCAATTTGTTTTCTTGGTTCTGAATTAACCCTCAAAGGTCATGACCGGGTTCCAGGTGTTGCGTTAAGGGTAACGATATGCCCAATTAGGGGGTTGGACCCGATGATCTCTCGAGGTCCCTTCCAACCCCTACAATTCTATGATTCTATGAATTAGTCGTTATAAGTCCGGTCACGTTCTGTGCACTGAACTATCATGATTCAGACTCAAATAGGGAAATACTCCATTAACCCAGTCACATTCCTTGAACTACCACGGCTGCATCAAAGGAGTTTGCTCGTGTTCAATGAGAACTAACATGACAGGCTCAAATGAAAGAGCATTTTATTCAAGCAACAGACACACAGATTCTTTGGATTGCCGGTGATAAATTCACTGTCTGCAAAACATTAGTAAATACTAAAGGTCTTAACTACTAACATGTTAAAAGATGTCCAGTAACTCTAGAGAGATTTCTAAGTTTCCCGGGGGAGGCACTTGGCGTGACCAAGTGTTCGAATCTTACCCAAAGGTGTCTCGATGTGGGGCAAGAGAGGCTCAGCCCGTCAGCTGGTCCCAGGGATCGGAGTGAGGTGCAAGGGTATCTTCCCTGACACATCTCGGATTTTGGGCTATTTTTATGTCATTTCTTATCTTTAAGGTGGAGCTTGAGGGACTCTAGTCATACATACCTTTACTTTGATTACTGTAAAATTCTCTCGCTTCATGTTTAAAGGTACAGATTAACAAAATTCAGAGTACATGCTCAGTGGGGGGTGGTTGCACCTTGGAGGTGGGTAGCTGTTGAGATGGGAGTGTGTTTTGGTATTATGATGACATTATAATTCACCAAAAGGACAGCATTTTGTCAAATTCATGACAGGTCATGGGCCAGGGACAGCAGGGATGCAACTTATCAGTTCCATCTTAACCCTCAAATTCCATGTTATCGCAGAGTTTGGCCACGATGTCTCCACCTCGCCCCATCCTCCGCGTAGCTGTCTCAGGGTCCCCTGACGTTATTAACCTTCAAGATTGCCTTGGAACTTATTACAAAGGAACTTTATGGCCGAGTGGGTGCCTGGCATCTCAGCTGCTTATCACCCTGGAATGTTCTGTAAATGCTGAGCTTTTCGAGATAGGGTTTAACTTTTAAGTTACCATTACCTCCAGTCATCATCCCACGCCTTGTCACTGGGCACCACGCAGTGGTGTGTCGTGGTTTCACCCCAGCTGTGGGCCGAGAGCTGAGCACCACGCAGCTGCTCTCTCTAAGGGGGGGGGGGGGAGGGGAAGCAATTACTACCATGCAATTTCTACTGTATTGATTATTGTGATAAATGACTTGGTCCCAAACAGGATTATAACCAAATCGGAAATTTATTAAACGAATAAAAGCAAGCAAATGGCACTGCAGTGCACAGGCAGTACCGGGTGCGCCGGGGAGTCTTTGCTCCACCAACAGCGAGCACCATACAGTTCCAGTCCCTGGCTTATATATTTTTACAGGGATAGCACCGCCCGCCAGCTTAAACTGACATGTTTGAGTGCCAGCTAGGCGACCCCCTCCCAAGACATCCTTTAGGCGAGCTCTAGCTTTTGTCTTGCTAACAAAGTCAGGCTGGTTCTGCAGACTTGAAGTGACTTCTTTATTCTTCTTTTCTTCTTTCTTATTATCACCTCCTTCTCAGGGACAAGTTGTTTCGCTGGAGGTATCACAATCCCCTCAATGTGCCAACATTGCAGTCTTTTATATAGTTTGTTGCTGTTTCAACACACCTCATTCAGTACATGCAAATATCTTAAACTGTCCCTCCCAGGCCCGTGGCAGTACAAAGGTATGTCATTACGCACCCCCAACATTATTCCATATTAACACAAATCCCCAACATTATTCCATATTAACACGAATCAGATGTACATATATCACAATCGCCCTTTTTTTAAATTATTGATTCGTGTTTTCATTTCTACAAATAAATTTTTAACACCTGTGGGAATTTCATATTTTACTCCTGCTTCCATTTCTTGATAAAAAGAGTCAAATAACCAATGTTCAAAATCTATTGGACATTGACGTCCACTGGTGATTCCTACCCAATATTGATAAGGAAGTTCTTTTGGATCATAGCATACGGTCTTGTTACCTTCTTTACTTAGAACATACACTCATAAACTGTGTGATACACCAGAGTTTGGGAGCTTATCCTTCCCCTCCTGGTAGTCACCACATATTGACTGCAATTGTTTGCAGTAGCCTGGGTTAGGGAATTTACCCCAAGTAGAATTAGAAGAGGTCCGGTAAGGGCCATAGTGTTCAGCAGTCACAGCCCGAAGGGGTTGCAGCCCTCGGCAGACCTTCCCAGCCGCAACACTGGTTCCCTATCCGGTCTTGCCCTCCTCAGTGATCTTAAGGGTTGTCCTCCCTTTTTGAGTACCCAAATGAATTTATATATTGCCCTTTTTAAATTTGTATGCTATGGCCCAAAGGTTCTGTGTAACAAAGTTCTTTTCAGGTATCTCTGTTTATTATTTTTACAGGAGTAATCACAATAAAATTCCCACAGCAACTTAGCTTATATTAAAGGCTTTAAGTTCGTCTGATTGTTAGTTTAGTTTCTCTGGGTTCAGACGTGACTTTCCACCCCTTTATTGGACCTTTCACTCGTGACACATGTGTCCATCCTTTTTCAGCAGTTCTCACAGCCGTCTCTGTAGTTAATAAAACAAGAAAAGGTCCTTCCCAGAGAGGAGATAAGTTTTCTTCTTTCCATGTTTTTATTAGAACTTTATCTCCTGGCTCCAACTGATGGATCGCAAACCCCAAAGGTGGTGTTTGGGCCACCACCCCAATCTCTCTTAATTCTTTTAATCTTTTTCCAATGGTAATTACATATTTTTGGATATTGTGATCCTCAATTACATTGTTCCCCAATGGCATTCCTTGAAAATAAGGCATACCATATAACATTTCATATGGCGAGAATCCAGTTTCACTATGTGGTTTTGTTCTTATGTTTAAAAGTGCCAATGGTAAGCATTTCACCCAGGACATTTGTGTCTCCATCATTAATTTGGCTAATTGCTGTTTTATTGTTTGATTCATTCTTTCTACCTTCCCCGAGCTTTGTGGGTACCATGGAGTGTGGTATTCCCACTGAATACCTAATGATTGACATCATAATTACTTTCGAAGTAAAATGTGTGCCTTGGTCAGAATCAATGTACTGGATTATCCCATATCTAGGTATTTGTCCTGGTTTCAGTCAGGATAGAGTTAATTTCATTTGTAGCAGCTGATGGAATGCTGTGTTTGGGAGTTAAAATGAAAGCAGTGCTGATAACACCCTGATGTTCTTAGTTGCAGTCAGACAGTCAAGGACTTTCTTAGATTCTTCTATTTCTCTATTCTTGAGAAAGGAGGGGCGAAGCCAGGACAGGTGACCCAGATGGGCCAAAGAGAGTATTCCATGCCAATTACGTCCTGCCTAGATATAATGGGGGGCTGTTGGGAGGAAGAAGAGGGGCGGTCTCGGGACGCGTGCTTCTTGGGGGGACGGTCGGGTTCCGGGACAGCTCTGGGTGGTACGGACTGAGTTGTGTGGTTCAGTGAGAAACTGCATTGGGGATCAATAGTTTCATATCCTTTTGCTCTAAAGTCCTGTTAGCATTGTTATATTTTATCTTTCTGTTCTCTTAGTAAACTATCCTTATCCCAACCCACGGGCCTCTTAGTTTCTTGGTTTTGCAGTTATTTGCCCCTTCCTTTTCCCTTCCCTTGTTTCCCCCTTTTTCCCTCTTCCCCTGCTCTTTTACTTTAAGGAGCAGGCAGCTGCGTGGATCTCAGCCCACAGCCGGGGTGAAACCACGACAGTATTAAATGTTCCAATAAAATTTTAACCACAACTTGTGCCATAGCTCGTGCTACAGGGTAAACTTCTACACAGTGTATTACCAATATACTACTATTACCAATACATATTTTATTCTCCCTACTTCAGGCAATTCAGTGAAATCGACTTGTATTTTCTCAAAAGGTCTGTAAGCTGTTTTCCTTCCGCCCGTGGCCGCTTGTCGAAATACTTTCTTATTTACTTTTTGACATGTTAAGCAACCTTGTGTAATTTGCTTTGCTATTTCAAAAATTCCAATACAACCAAATTGTTTAAGAAAATGTTCACTTAATGCCTTTGTACCCCAGTGTGTTTGTTGTATGCAAACATTCCTGGTGTATGCTTTTGGCAACACTTCTCGCCCGTCGGGCAGTACCAAAGGAGGACAAAAACAAACCCAACCCAAAAGCATGATGTGTATGTGTGCCAACCTCCAGTTATAGTACCTGACAAGAAAGCTGAAAGACAAGATGAAAGGTCAATTAAGGCAACCAGTGAGATTTTAAGAGCAGCGGTGGAAACAGCTAAAGTTAGAGTGGGAAAGGGAGAAACACACAGAATAAACCCTCTGGTTTAAGAATGGACACAGAGGGCAGTGTGTCGCACTGTGTGGTCTCTTTGACCTTAATCACCAAATTAGGCCATCTCTAAAGCTTTGCCTTAACATCCCCAGAGCTAAACACGTTAGTTACGGGGTCTATTTTTAATTTTCCAATTTCCCCTTCTTTATACCACACTGAGGGGTTAATAGCTTCCTCATCCTTTTGTGTAAAGTGTACAGTTTAACCTTTAATTTGTCCCCTTGACTCTGAATGCCCAATTTTAATTTCAAAACTAAATCCCTTCCTAATAAATTATATTCTGCTTCCGGGAGCAAAAGTAAATCATTGAAGCAGATTTTCTTCTCCGTTTCTACCTTTACATCTTTTAAAATAGGCACTTTAAAAGGTTCTCCTTTTGCTCATATTACGGACATATAGTCCTTCCTTTTTTGTTTTTTTTTTTATTTTTATTCTTTTTGGAAGTTTTTGAATGGTTGATTTTTCAGCCCCGGTATCCACCAAGAATAAAACTTCCTCTTTACGGGGACCAATTAGTAATTTTATCAAGGGCTCTGTTGATGTTGAAGTCCCCAAAAGATAAAGTCCCTGACACCCCTAATCTTCTTTAAACATTTCTTCATCTTGTGCCCACTGACGACAACTCCTCAGAACATGTCCCCTCTTTTACAGTAGTAAGAGACGGGGATTGCATGTTCCTCTCAATATGTCTGCTCCCGGTGTGTCCGTTCCATTCTTTTTCCTTTTCTCCAGGCTTAGTTACGTTTTTCTGAAATTCCCTCAGGATTTAGCCACAAACTGATTTTTAAGGAGAGTGGTCCCAGCCACTATATTTGGATTAATTCCAGAATACATCTGATGATCCCAGTGGGGGTCCACACTTGGCCATTTCTGATCTCCCGGGGTCCTGCCTGATTCTGTCTTTCCCAGATCCTCATTCCAGCTTGTCTAATCATTCCCTTCTCCTCAGCAGTAAACAAAATCCCTAAAATAGACTGTATTTCTTCCCAGGTGTAAGTATTAGGGCCTAGGAATTGGTCCAGGTTTTTGGCTACTCTGAGGGGATCATCTAACAGGGTCCCCATTTCTTTCTTGAATTTCCTTACATCTATGGTATTTAATGGGATTGCCACAAACCCAATGTCTCCCTGATTACCTCCGAGGGGTACCTCTCATAAGGGATACAGAGAAGCTCCCTCAGATATGGCAGTCCTACTTCTTGTACATGCAGCCGGAGGTTGGTCTAATTCCGGTGCTGTTGGTAGTGGAGGCAGGGACAACGGTGGTATGGGTGGAAATACCATGGCCACCAGAGGGGAGCAGCCGCCGGGGTTGGATTATATGGAGGTGGTCTATTATCCAATGGCCCCCATTTTTCTTCATTTCCCTTTTCATTTTAATCCTTTTTTTTTTTCAAACCTTTTGTCCATTTTTAATGCAAGTATTGAGGCTGGAAAAGGGCGTAAAGTTCTGATCCATAAACCTGCGTAATCGCTTTCCTCTTGACTATAAGGTTCCTTAGAATTAACATATGTATTCAATGCCTGGCAAATCCAGTCTTCAAAAGATCCAAAAACAGGCCAAAAAACATGTGGTCTTAAAGGCTCTTTGGCCATTCTATCATACAATAGTGAATTAATTTTAATTTACTTTCTTCATTTCTGGGGTCCCCATCATTCCAATTTGTGATCATTATTCCTAATGGACTCTCCGGAGGTATATCTGGTAATTTTCTCCCTTTTCTTTGATCCTCGTTCTTTGATGTTGTTTGACCCATCTAGGAATTTTAATGTGGCAATTCCTACAGCCCTTGGGTGTCTTGCAGGGGGTGTCTGAAATCTGCGTAATCAGTTTCCTCTTGATTCAATGCCTGGCAAATCCAGTGTCCAAAACCAGGCCAAAAAACCCATGTGGTCTTAAAGGCTTCTTTGGCCATTCTATCATACAATAGTGAATTAATTTTTAATTTACTTTCTTAAATTTCTGGGGTCCCCATCATTTCAATTTGTGCCTAATTGACTCTCCAGAGGTATATCTGGTTAATTCGCTCCCTTTTCTTTGGTCCTCGGTCTTTGATGTTGTTTGACCCATCTAGGAATTTTAATGTGGCAATTCCTACAGCCCTTGGTTACCAGTAAGAGTGTCTTGCAGGGGGTTTAGGACCTATCACCCACCCACGAATCCTATAGGAATCGCTTCGGTCCTTCACCGGCCAAGTCCCTCGCGGGAGATTGGAACCGCGGTTAGAAGACCTCCGCACTCACTTCAGAACTGTGTTCCATCTCAGTCACACACTCTTACACACACAGGCAACCGACTCCCACCCAACCGAACGGAACACGCAAAATATGACTCTGTCGTCTTCACTCGGATTCAACTGAATGGGATACGCCTACGCACAGGACTCCTGTCATCTTCATTCGGGCAGCCGAATGGTATATGCCTTACGCTTTACGACTGTCATCTTCATTCGGGTCTTTGCACGTAGAATTATGGACAATATACACCTTCATTCGGGATCGAACCGAATGGTATACTGCTGCAGCCGGCAAGGGAGCTTAAAAAAAATTTTCTTTGCTTGCTTCTATTCAGGTTCAGGATGGCGTTAGTCCCGATCTGACCTGAACAGGAGCCACCTAATGGTGGGGCGCCCCTCCTAGATTAAGTCAGAATTCAGGAACTATAGCCATCCTGGACGAGCCCCCATTTGTGATAAATGACTTGGTCCCAAACAGGATTATAACCAAATCGGAAATTTATTAAATGAATAAAAGCAAGCAAACAGCACTGCGGTGCACAGGCAGTACACGAATCAGATGTACATATATCACAATTATATTGGCTATTCTCATGAAAAGTCAGATGCCCTTGAGGTACACATCAGACTTCCCCATCCTCCTGCATCACCCACCATGTGCAACCAGATTCTTGAGTAAAAACTATCCTGCAAATGTGTTTGTGTTTGCCTGAAGCAGGGACAACCCAAACTATCTTCCACAACATATTCTTGATACGAACTACTGGGATGTGGAAATTTCGACTGGGCAGGGCCAGCTCAATCGGTAGATCCCCTAGAGTTAACTAACCACATGGCCTTTGGCTAAATGTGTATCCCAGTGTTTGAAGGTCCCACCACCTTCTACCACTCTTGATGTAGACTTTAACAACCCATTGTATCGTTTGATTTTCCCAGAGGCTGGTGCATGATAAGGGATGTGAAGCACCCACTCAATGCCATGCTCTTTGGCCCAGGTGTCTATGAGGGTGTTTCAGAAATGAGTCCCGTTGTCCGACTCAATTCTTTCTGGGGTGCTGTGTCACCATAGGACTTGCCTTTCAAGGCCCAGGATTGTATTCCGGGCAGTGGCATGGGGCACGGGATATGTTTCCAGCCAGCCAGTGGTTGCTTCCACCACTCTAAGCACATAACGTTTGCCGTGGCGGGTTTGTGGGAGGGTGATGTAATCGATCTGCCAGGCCTCCCCATATTTATATTTCATCCACCATCCTGGAATCATGGAATCATAGAATGGCATGGGTTGGAAGGGACCCCAAGGATCATAGAGCTCCAATCCCCCTGCCACAGGCAGGGCCACCAACCTCCAGGCCTGGATCTACACAAGGTTGCCCAGGGCCCCATCCAACCTGGCCTTGAACACCTCCAGGGACGGGGCATCCACCACCTCTCTAGGCAGCCTGTTCCAGCACCTCACCACTCTCTCTGTAAAAACTTCCCCCTAATATCTAATCTAAACCTTCCTTCCTTTAGTTTTAATCCATTCCCCCTTGTCCTGCCATTGTCTACCCTTTTAAAAAGTTGAATCCCCTCCTGTTTATAAGCTTCCTTCAGGTACTGGAAGGCTGCAATGAGGTCCCCCCGCAGCCTTCTCTTCTCCAGGCTGAACAAGCCCAGCTCCCCCAGCCGCTCTTCGTAGGGGAGATGCTCCAGCCCTCTAATCATCTTCGTGGCCCTTCTCTGAACCCTCTCCAACAGTTCTACATCTTTCTTGTATTGCGGGCGCCAGAGGACTTCCTTCTCAAGGCCCAGGATGGTGTTCTGGGCAGTGGCATGGGGCACGGGATATGTTTCCAGCCAGCCAGTGGTTGCTTCCACCACTGTAAGCACATAACGTTTGCCGTGGCGGGTTTGTGGGAGGGTGATATAATAAATGTGCCAGGCCTCCCCATATTTATATTTCATCCACCGTCCTCCATACCAAAGGGGCTTTAACCGCTTGGCTTGCTTGATTGAGCCTCATGTTTCACATTCATGGATAACCTGTGAGATAGCATCCATGGTCACATTATATTTCATAAGATTACTCTCTGCCCAACTCTCCAGCCTGTCCAGATCTCGCTGGATGGCAGCACAGCCTTCCAGTGTGTCAGCCACTCCTCCCAGTTTTGTATATCAGCAAACTTACTGAGGACATACTCTATCCCTTCATCCAAGTCGTTGATGAATATATTTGTCCTGGTTTCAGTCAGGATAGAGTTAACTTCATTTTTAGCAGCTGATGGAATGCTGTGTTTGGGAGTTAAAATGAAAGCAGTGCTGATAACACCCTAATGTTCTTAGTTGCAGTCAGACAGTCAAGGACTTTCTCAGCTTCTTCGTATTTCTCTATTCATGAGAAAGGAGGGGCGAAGCCAGGACAGGTGACCCAGATGGGCCAAATAGAGTATTCCATGCCAATTACGTCCTGCCCAGGATAGCGGGGGGCTGAGGGGAGGAAGAAGAGGGCGTTTGGTGGAACGCGTGCTTCTTGGGGGGACGGTCGGGTTCCGGGACAGCTCTGGGTGGTACGGACTGAGTTGTGTGGTTCGGTGAGAAACTGCATTGGGGATCAATAGTTTCATATCCTTTTGCTCTAAAGTCCTGTTAGCATTGTTATATTTTATCTTTCTGTTTTCTTAGTAAACTATCCTTATCCCAACCCACGGGCCTCTTAGTTTCTTGGTTTTGCAGTTATTTGCCCCTTCCTTTTCCCTTCCCTTGTTTCCCCCCCCCCCCTTTTTCCCTCTTCCCCTGCTCTTTTACTTTAAGAAGCAGGCAGCTGCGTGGATCTCAGCCCACAGCCAGGGTGAAACCACGACAGTCTTTTGGCGCCCAACGTGGGGCCCGAAAGGTTGGGATAACGGTAGATCTGACCCTGACCCGATGGTAATTAAGACAAAGTTGTGAGAAGTACTGTTGTTTAAGCAGTCTCCAATCACGATGCTGTGGTATTTATTCACATGGCTGTGGTCACAGCTGTGGCCGCAAAACTACCGTATGCTGTATGCAATCCTGGCAGGATTTTTTACCGTGTTGGGGCGGCGTCTCCTGTTCCGGTTCTTGTATTTTATGATAACAGTCTATGATACAGTAATATTGAGGATCGTGAACTTGTGCTGGTATTTGTATGAGAGCTTGCTGCCCTGTCCATTCCTTGGACAGGGAGGGTTTAATAACGGCAGCTGGTATGGTGGGAGTACTGTTTTCTTTTCCTTTGGGCTAAATACAACAGCTCTGCTAGCAGTCTTTAAAAACTTTCAGTATCCCTGGGATATTCTAACTAGCATTTTGCTGTTTCTCGGTTTGGTGCAGATGGTTCAGTTGTTGTCAAATATTAAGCAGAGGTTTATGAATACCACTCAAGAGTTTTCTGCGAGGCCAGATAATCATGAGTGGCAGGGCATGTGGCAGAGCATGGGCAAGTACCTAGGCACTTTCTCACGTCCGATGGTTTGGAGTTTCACTCCTGAGCAGTTACAGGACCCTGATAAAGTGACTGCATATCTGAAAAGAAATTGCTGTAAGTTTACCAGAGATGCACACCTTACTGCACTGTGCTGGGCCCTGGCCACTATTTACCAAACACTGCTTGATAACAGGCAGCACTGTCAGAGGGAAAGGA